>VDFB02086081.1:286755025-286808432 GCA_007258455.2 Sequoia sempervirens | reverse complement strand
AGTCTCACCGGGATTTTCCCCTTACAAGAGTTTCCATGTCAAGAAGCTTGAGGCACGCTTTTCCAACAATTAGTGAATTGGTAAATTAAATTAAATGAAAAGAGTTTTATCTGCTTAGTATATAATTAGGATAAATATATGTGTGGATAATGGAAGAACTTAAGTTGATATTCTTTTAAAATGTCAATTTTGTTGTATTCTTCAATAGTTAAATTGCAAATTAGATTAATTGTTAACATAGACATATGAGAAATATTGTGTGAATGGCTTATTAAGTAAAGTTAGTGATTATGTAATGAGTTTAGAAAATGTGCAAATAATGTTTGCCTTGGATGCACTGTTGGTTGATCTTACTATTGATTATTGTGGTTGATTTTGATATTGATTTGATTTTGGTTATTATTTTATGGAGGGAGATTTTTGTGCCAAATGGTTATTGAGAGACTTCCAAAGGCTTGGGGGATTAGCTCGAGTTTTGGTTTCATGATTATTTCATTTTGAAAATAGATTGATTTTATACTTGGATTGTGTACAAGAGGGTCTTTAGCCTTGCACTACTTATTCACTATTATGATTGGGATTTGTGTGCGAGATGGTCTATGCCTCGCTCTATGTGTGTGTTCATTTGGTTTTGTAATTTGTGCAAGATGGCTTTACCCTGTTTGATGTGTTGGGTCTCTAGTTACTAGTAGGGGGAGTGGCTCTCAATGGGGGTCGAAACCCAAAGTGGTTGACCAGGATAACCCATTGGGATTTTCTTAATCCAATGATAACCTAAATAATGTATTAAGGGGTTGGGTAGATTTCACATTAATCAAGATAATTTTCTCCTCACCCATGGCTCAAGTGCTTGTTTAGGCTTGAGATGAGATGGGAAGGCCTAGAATGGAAAGATCAACTACCTTATCCTCATGAAAGGTATGTTTATTTTGCATGAGTTTGTATGGGGGTTGGGGATCGATAGAGGTTGCCATGATAACCCAAGATGGGGGTCGGGGCCTAGGAAGATCTCCCAGGATAACCCATATCAGGCTATGCAATGACACTCCTCCCTAATGCAACCTAGCATTGTCTAGTCATGTGATCCCCTTTATTGTGTGCATGCCTCTGGAAGCGATGTCTTTGTCATATGATGTTCATGTTGTATTGTGTTATGTTGGAGCCATGTTAGTACTTTTGTGTTAATATTTTGTCTTCTTGACTGTTTTGTAGTGGGACCTTATTGTTATCTCTTAGCACGAGGGGTGGACCTTGGGGTTCCACATGGTCGGGTGGATTGTACTTTTTCCTCCATTAGGTTTCCCTTGTTGTTGTTCGTGAGCATGGAGGTTGTACCTCATGTGGAAGATTCTGGATCTTGTGCCAATTCAAGAGATATATTGAACCTGTATATCATTTGCATCATGTAATGTAAGCTTGATGTATTCTTCCCATTGTATTAAGGGAAGCATTGATGTAAGCTTGTAACAATGTAAAGATGTACTCCTATGTAATGGAAAATGTATATGTACCTATTGGTTCTTATTATATGATCTTTAATGATGATGTATTTGATGTTATAATATGGACATGTATGTGTTTATTCATTTAATGCAATGGATTTAAAATGAACTCTTATAGTTAGTTAATCCATGATGTATGTTTAGATATTGTTAAGTAGGTTTCTTTGTAATGCAATCATTGGACCTTAGATGACATAGTTTAGTTTATATGTTATGTTTCGATATGATTTACATTTCTTGTTATTTCACTTTAAAAAAAAATTGTGTCATTATTGTAGTTAGATGTGTTGTCCTCTGGGGTTCTTTGGCGGGCCGTTACACTCAAGATTGCTAGATATTTTTAGCCACAAAATTACTCAATGTGAATCACATCCTTCATGGTGAGAATATTTTGAAAGCTAATCCCTTTCCAAGCAGACTAATTAACTGGATAAAGAGGAAATGCAATGTCAAATAAGAACCTTCTAGGATTCATTTCTAGTGAGAGCATGAATGATTAATTTGACACAAAGATCCAACCCTTTCTACTAGGTGGATATGAGCCCCAACCCTCTAGTCTCACAAGGGAGACAATGAAAATCGTAGGCAACTCAGTGAAAACCCTTGTGGTTGTTGGAAGGATCCCAAAGAAATTTGCAAAGAAACTTCTCCAATTTCAAGTAGGAGGCTTTCAAAGGGGGCTAACAAGAGGAATCGTAGACATGAGCGATGGCAAGTATTTTTGAGAAAAATTGAAATTTCCTTACTAGGGAAAGGGGCTTCATGATTCAGTAAATGACTTTCTTTTCAATTTTGGAAATGATTGCATGCCATAAGGCCACTTGAGAAGCCTAGAAACAAACTTGGGGATTCCCAAAAATCTAAATATTTCACTATGACCAATTCACTTCCAACCAAAATATTGAAGCCAAGTAAGCATAGGAAGGATTGATTAATGGTAACATTGATTCTTGTGACATTGAATGGTTGAACCAAAAGCCTAACAAAAAACTTGTAGACACTGGAGGGCATTCTTGATATTTTATGGATATTATTTTAAATTTTACATGGATCTAGTCATTGCCTTGCAAGGTAATTGTACATTTTATTAATGTGTAGCTAGAAGGAAGGTCATTTTCATTTCAAAAAACTATATTTATCTTCCTTAATGAGGGTATTTATTAAAGAGTAAAAAGAGGCAATAGAGAAGTTGATTGTAGGGCTAGTCGTACTAAGAAGATATTCTTTAACTAGTTCAAAGAGTATGTAGAGAAGTGTACAATTTTGTAAGCATAGAAGTAGAATAGAGGTGTTAGAATTTATGTATAGCTAGGACAATGCAAAGTTAGCCATTATCAATAATATATATTTATGCTATAGCATTGAATAGTGATGAGATGTTAGTCGCATGCATTTTCTAGAATTTTTTGTGCTTAATTGAGTTTTCTTCAAATAAATATTATTGATATATGTCATTTCCTTATTTATTTATACAAATTTTATTTGTATTATTTCAAATATTAATCTTGTTACAAGTTATTTAATTGTTGGACAATTCTCTATTTACAAAAATTAGGTGCAAAGTTATCCTAGATATCTAATGTTGATGATGAGAAGTTTGAGAATTACATAAATATTATTATATTTTGAGCTAATTTCATTAATCTTTTCTACTTTGATCACATTATTTTCTAGTGAATTACCTTTTTTCCCTTTCCCTTAAACTCATCTCTATACATATTAGCTAACATTATAATACAAAGGATGGAGATGGCGTTGAGCGGGAAGGAGCGAGGCAACTCCATTTTGAATAATTCTAGAGGAACGGGTGAAGGAGAGGAGGATTCAGGGGATTCATAGGATAGAGATGTTGACTGGGAGATCACTTTTTGCATTCAAGACGGGTTTGCTAAGCAGGTCTCTCTTCCTTGCGATGGCATTTGTTGCCTTTTTTTTCATTTAATGTGTTTGGGAAGCATCTGTGGCCTATTCCTTGCCTTTTCTATTTCACTGGGGGTGCTACTCTGGCCTATGTTGTTGGCTTGGCTCTTCATGCCTTGTCATGGACTCTTGTTTGTTGCCTGCCTACTACCTATGATGGCTTACCCTTGCTGGTGGTGGTTGTGGGTGTGCATGCCTTTGAGTTGGCTCTTGTGGTGGTCTACAATTTTGTGGTTGTTGTCTCTATTTTTCTTCTTGTGGAGGTGCTTCTCAGTGTTGGTGTTGTGTCTCTAGTAGCTTGTGTGGTGGTTTGAGTTTTAGAGAAGCTACTCCCCTGCTCCCCTATTGTTGGGTTGCTTCTTGTAGCTCAATTGTCTCTCTAGGTTGGTCATGGTGGGCAGTTGGTTGTCTAGTTCTCTCTTTCCACCCCTTTACTATGTTTTTTCCTATTTGTGGGGGTTGTGTGTGTTTGGTGCCTAGTGGTGTTGGTGATTGGGGGTGTTTCTAAGGCGTTACTTCTTTGTGCTTCTCCCTTGCTGCATTTGTTGGCCTCCTTTAATGGTTTAATAACTAATCCCTTAGAGCTATGATTTAGAGATTGCACTTAGTAGCTATCTTACTCATCATGAAGGTGCATTTCATTATCAACCCAGGGACGTAAACTTGAAATGGATCAACACTATATGTGCACTAGGATTCCATTGTAATCATCCATAAACTAGGAAATAAACAATATTGGAAATGAAATGCTGGAAATAAATCAACTTAAACACTAAGTATGAATCAACAACTACACTAAGCATTAACAACTAGATTGGAAATGAAAGATAGAAATGGAAATCTCAAGAAACAGATAGGAAACTACTATGTCTGCCTTGGTTGTAGGAACAGTCACAAAACAAAATTTCAGTGGCTGTAGGAACAAACAGTTGGTGAAACTGAAACTAATTATTGAATAGAAAATAAATTTTAAACTAAATAGGTGGAATTCTCTCCAAATGGGCCCCCTTGAGTGAGTCTCCCTTAAGCTAACTCAAATGCAACAACTCATAATATCATATTATTTCTTGAAAACATGATTACAACATCTCATCGATATGATTGTATTACTAAAACTAGAAAATGAAAGTACAATCTTAGAACATCCAACCTTGTGAAAAGGGGCATCTAACCATTATTTATAGAGAGAAAAATTACTAATCAACCCTAACTACCTAGGCAATCGACTCCATCAAAATAGGAGGATGCCACTTATTGAAAAAATAGAAAAGAGAGGGAGGAAGTTATGCATGCGCCAAATTTGGTCAAAGTAGACTTGCCCCAATGAAAATCCAACACAACACACTCCCTAGATTCAATCAATAAACAAATTTGACCATTAAAAAGGTAGTTGTACAATATTTTATTCGAATTAGGAATTTCCCTCCATTGAGAGTTTCATCTCCTTTGACCTCTTAATGATCATCTTCTTAACTTTCTTGGCAACCGACCAATTGGCAGGAGTTTCTTCCACATGGCAGGCTTTGTTGACATCAAAATCTTAATGTAAACCTACATAATGACATTAGCACACACAAACAATTTCATATCCAAAATTACCTCAAAGTAACATCCATTCAATCCACATGTAAAATTAACATAGATAATTCACATAGCATGTTAATGTCATTAAAACTCACAAGGATAAACTTATGCCCAAGGTTTATGGTTTTAAGGAAATAACATGGAAAATTTCAATCAACCAAGTGCCAAAGTCTATGATAGCAACAACAAATATATAATAGACCCTATCAAAATTGAGCCATTAATTAGACTCATCATTCCCCCCAACCTAATGTTTTGTTGGTCCTCCAACAGAGGGAGAACTATTATTCTGCCTAGTCAATTCTTTGAAATCACTAACTGCCAATTGTCCCACATCGGTCTTTGCAGTGTTTGAATTGGGATCCCAATAGAATCCTTGCTTGTTCTCCAATTTGTTCCATCTTTTCCTTTCTATAGATATGTCATATTGATAGTACCTATAATCTGGCATATCCACAATAAAGTAGGTGGCTGAAATGTTAATGAAGCCAAAACTTTTGCCTCAACCTTCCAATATGTATGTATCTTTCAACTTGTTTGCATGTTGCAACATAATTTTGTAAAGAGTGGAGTTCGACTTGTTTCAACTCATCAGTCAGACTGTTCCACCTTTGTGATAAGTATCCCATTACCAATTTCCCTATAGTTCCAGCTACCTTCTCATATTCTTTCTAGGCTTCTTCTCTAATAGGCATAATCCTCCTGTTGTAGCTTGGGCGATAAAGAATTTTATGCCATGTTTGGAAAATGTCTGCAGGGTTACTAGATTCAGCTCTAAGAGGCAAGGGAGTATGAAATTCTCTTTCCCTGTAAGTTCTAAACTGTTGTCCCCAACTAATTTCATTCTGAATCCAGAACATAAATGCACTCAAATGGAGATCTCCAATGTACAATAATGGGTTCCAATCATGATCATTAGGAACAACATAGTTATGCAGGTATAGTTCACACAACAAATTTTTAACTTCAGGAGGGGAAAACTGGTAGGCCTAGAAAAATTCAGGAGGAGTTTCAATAGAAGGATTCAAACCTGAAATAATCCTTGGCAATTGAAAGGAAAGATTTTTCTCCTTCAAATCTAGGGTATACACTCTAGGAGGAGTTCTACATGCCAACATTCGAGGTACTAAAGCTACCACATTATCCACCTTTTCTTTCAAGGAAACAATCTTTGCATTCTTTTCTTCAATTTTTGTATTTTTCTTTTTAATCTCATCCTGTAGCTTGCGTTTTTCCTTTTTCCATTCCTCCTCTTTTCTTTTCATCACACTCCATAGGTTCAAAGCTACATTATTCCATGAAAAAGTAGGAGGTTTATGTGTTCCTACCAAAATCTTTCTTTGCACTAATTCTTGTTGTTCAAATAACACCAGTTGTAGTGACTCTAGTTGTTCATCCTGCTCTGGCTACAAGAGTTCTTGATTCACATCTTTCTCTTGATTCTCAACCTATTCTACAATAGCAGCAACCTCTGCTAATCTTATATTTGCTTGTTCTTCAAAAATATCTTTTTCTTCAACATTTACTTGCCCCATTGGGGCTTCTATCCCTTCCCTAGATGTTTTTCTAAGCCTAGGGATTCTCTTTGGAGGTATACTAGTGGCTAGCCTAATTGGCTTTGATTTCTTAGGAAGGCTTTTATGTTTTTCTTCGGCTAAAGGAAGAACAGTGTCATCATCCTTCCATTTCCTAGGGCTTGGCATCACTTTTTCTATTGTTTGCTTCTTGGTCTTCCCCTTTCTCATTTTTGCCTCTTTTCTTTGTGCCTCCTCTCTCCTAAGGGAAGCCCTAGTTAGAATTGGAGTTTTGGGATGAACATTATCATCAGAGTCTGATGATGAACTTTCCTCATCTGAATATTCTGACTCAGAAGAACCAATTTCTATAGCTTGTTCAGTTGTAGGAAGGTTTGAACTAGGGTTTGCACCAGAGGTTGAAGCTCTAGGAGTGGTTTCAACAACCCTCTCTACCCTAATAACCCTACGAGGTTGAGAGTGAGCTCTAGGACGTACATTTTCTGGTCTAAATTGATCAATGTTTACAAATTCCTCCCATGTCATATCAGACACCTCTTGCAAATATTTCTCTACTAACAATTTTATTAAACAATAGTGAGAGACAAAATTATCACTACATTTTTGTGTTTCAGCTGCCATGATTTCTAGGAGGTGATACAACACATTGGGCATGTTCATTCTTCTTCCATGCCTCATATGGTTCAAGAGCTTGAAGTGCATAGAATGGAGGCATGACTGGCAGCCCTCACAAGTAATATACTTGACAATGTGGATGGATTCTTGATTCCATGGCTCTGGTAGAGAAGTTATCTTCGTACCTTTCTTATCTACAACCAATGGAGGGTCACTGGGTTTAGTAAATTCAGCCTTGTCTGACCTTGCATCTCTGGTAGCAGGGCATGGTTCTCCATCAGTAGGTAAACCTGTTACCTCTAAAATTCTCACCTCAGTAGCGATCACCTCTAACCCTTTTACCATTGCCTTCCCTTCAAAAAGTGTTTGTGCAAATTCTAGCGCAATGTCCTCATTCTAGCTGTCAAGTTTCAAGAAATAATCCAACCATCCACAATTCCTGAACTTGGCCAGGGAAAGTGCATCTTGCAGTAACACATCATGAACTGTGGGTTCATTCCTAATCAGGCCTCCCATTGTTTTAGTTTCCCGCAATCAAACTAGCACTTCTGTGAAATTTCCTTTCCTGCAATCCTTCTTTGAAAACCCAATTTCTTCTTCTTGCAAATCTTTTGAAGTCCTAAAGCCAATGTCATACAAAATTTACCTTTTTGGTGACTTAATAATATGACTAAGGCAATAAGGAATCATAAATGAAGGGTATCATCAAGAAAAATAGTGTTGGTTCAGTGTCCTATCACACATGCAAGCCGTCATTTCAACATTTCATTCAAATTGGCTTATTTCAAATTTACTCACATGGATGAAACATGGACTTGTGATTTGACACTTCCCCCCCCCCAACCTAAATTAGAGCATGTGTCTGCACTAGTTGGGTGGTAATTATGATTTGACAAGGCATGGTACGATTATATGCTATGCAAAATATCCACATTAATTTATAGTAATTAAATAAATGCACTAAATATAATTAAAATATAACAGATTGTCATGCACATACCTAAAAACATGGAGTATCTTTTGCAAGGATTGTGGAGAAAGTATTGATTACCTTTAAAAATTATAGTTGAGAAATTAATGCGATGGTGATGGAATGAAGTGATGGTGAAGTGAAGTGATGGTGGAGTTATGGAAGAGAGAGAAAATGGAGATGGATGGGCGGATGAATTTATTGGTGAATAATTGGATTCCCATAAAAGTGGAAATCTTTATTGTGAAGTGATTGCATACGTACCTAGATTAATCAAAAGGAGGGAAACTAGGTCTACTTCCTTCAGTTGTAGGAAGTTCAGAGGTTTGGTGTTGATTAAATTATTGCATGAATTCTTCTTTGGAAGTTGGTTTATGATATAACCTTAGTTGGTGACCATTGACCAAGAGTTTGAATCCAACAGGGTCAATGGTTGTGAGTTGTACAACAACATTTAGGAATACTTTTTCAACTTCATACGGTCCCAACCACCTTTTCTACAGTTTTCCTGCATTATCCTAATACCTGGAGTCATAAAGGAGTTCCTAGTCACCTGGTTGGAACTGCTTTTCCTTTATGTATCTGTCATGCCATTTGACCCTTTGATTTTTCACTACCTTAGTATGATGCAGGGTTTTCTTTCTCATCTCATCCCAAACATTTAGCTGCATGATTTTGTCCTTTTGTGCTTCGAATATGTCTATCCCAAGATCTAATGAAGTCCTAAGAGTTTTATGTTCAAACTCAATAGGCATCATGGCCGTCTTCCCATACAGTAATTCAAAAGGAGTGAAACCTGTGGTTATTTTCCAGGTGGTTATGTAAGCCCATACAACTTCTAGCAATCTGCTTGCCCAATCCTTCCTATGAATTGCCACTATTTTTGTCAAAATAGCCTCTATTTCTCTATTTGTCACCTCAACCTGGCCATTGGCCTGAGGGTGATAGGGGGTAGATTTCTTATGCCTCACATTATATTCATTGATCAGTGTTGTGACAAGGTTTGATGTAAATTGAGCCCCTTGATCAGTCACTATCTCCCTTGGAACCCCATAATGAGTGAAGATTTCCTCATAAAGAAATTATGCAACCTTATTATCTCTGGCATGTTTCATAGCTTTAACCTCCACCCACTTGGTCACATAGTTAGTGAAAACCAAGATGTAGTATTTTCCATTTGATGGAGGATCAATGGGGCCTACAAAATCAAGTCCCCATTTATCAAATGGAGCGATGACTACCTGGGGATAAAGAGGCATCTCATCATATTTGGTTGGTCAGCCCATCCTCTGACATCTATCACACTTCCTAGTATACTTTCTTGCATCCTTATGAAGTGTGGGCTAGTAGTATCTTGTATTAAGAATTTTCATTGTTGTCCTCTTGGTTGCAAAGTTCCCTCCATAGGGTTCACTATGACATGCATGCAGTATATCATATGTCTCATCTTCCCTTACACATCTCCTCATTACATGATCTAGTCCAGTGTAGAATAAACATCCTACAATACATGAGAAAGGAAAAGTTTTCTCAATGAGCACTCTTGTCTCTTTTGGAGAGAAATGAGGAGGAACTCTCCCTATAACCAGATAATTGGCTATATCAGCATACTAGGGTGTATGCACACTAATGGAAAACAAATGTTCATCGGGGAAAGATTCATCAATGACTTGAGTGTCCTCTGATGTAGTCAATCTGGAGAGAAATTTTGCTACAACATTTTCTTTTCCTGGTTTTTCAACAATGGTGATGTCATATTCTTGCATCAACAACAACCATCTTACTAGCCTTCCTGGATCAAGAGCTTATTCATGAGGTATCTTATGGCTGCATGGTTTGTATGAAAAAATATCTAATATCCTGTTATGTAGTGCCTGAATTTTTTAAGGGCATAGATGACTGTCAGCATCTTTCTCTGTCACTGTGTAATTGAACTCAGCCCCTTGGAGGCTTTTGCTGACAAAATAGATTGCATTCTTAATTGGTCCTTCTTTTTGTCCCAAAATAGCTCCTATAGCATAGTTTGATGCATTTTTATGAATATTAAAATGAAGCTCCCAATTAGGGCCTTTGAGTACAAGAGCATGGGTTAAAGCTGATTTCAATTCAGAGAATGCTTTGTCACAGTCCTTTGTCCACTAGAACTCAACATCTTTAGTTAGAAGATTGTACAATGGTGCTGCCATTTTACTAAATCCTTGATGAAATGCCTATGGTACCCTACATGTCCCAAGAAACTTCTAACATATTTTTGATTTGCAGGAATAAGCAGATTGGTAATCACCTTAATCTTGGCGGGATCTACTTGAATTCCTTTGTGAGAGATGTAGTGGCCAAGGACATGTAAAAGTTATTTTTACATCATCATGAAGCATTTCTCGTCGTTTAAAGATAGATTATGGTCTTCACATCTCTGTAAAACCTTCCTTAGATTTTATAATGCTTCTACAAAGTCAACACCATAGGTAATAAAATCATCCATATAGATCTCCATACAATCATGCGAGATATCTAAAAATATACTAATGACTACCCTTTGAAAAGTTGTAGGTTCATTACACAAACCAAATGGAAGTACTGAGTAAGCATAAGTCCCCCATGGACATGTAAAAGTTGTTTTTTCTTGATTGTCAGGTGCAATCTATATTTGATTATAACCAATGAATCCATCTAGAAAATAAAAATATTGCTTACCTGCAAATGAATCCAATACTTGGTCTATGAAAGGAAGGGGAAAATGACCCTTTTTGGTGGTAGAATTTATTTCTCTATAATCAACATGAAATATCCATATATCTCCCTTTTTAGGCACAATTACCAATGGGGACACCCACTGCCTATCTGAGATAGGGTAGATAAATCCTGCATCCAATAATTTATGTAGTTCCCCTTTCATAATCTCCCTCAATGCAGGGTTGATTCTCCTTTGTGGCTGCCTTACTGGTGTACAGTCATCTATGATCTATATCCTATGAGTACAAAGCTTGGGGTCCAATCCTTTCATTTCATGGTATTCCCATGCAAATGCATGTTGATGGGTCTTCAAGAGGTTTGTTAGTGACAACTGCTACTCTTGACTCAACTTGCTATTAATATTCAAATGTTTCACTTCTGACACTTGCACTTGTGTGGTTAACTCAATCATAGTTGTTTCACTAATACTTGGCATTTTTAGTTCATGTTGAAGCAATGTATGAAGCATATCAGTTGTTGCAAGAAGTTTAGTTGCAAGAAGAGCGGGCAAAAGTGTCTTCACTGAACCTGCAGAACCAGATTCGTGAGTGGGTGTCTCTTCATGCACCTCACAATGGTTTTGAATTATATGGGACAACACTGCATCTTCTTCTTGAAGCTGCATGAATGAACTTCTACCTATCATCATGAGTTGTGCCACTGAATTGACTTCCTCAGCCTCTTCTCAAAGATGTGGCCATATGGGGTTATCCATATCATGGGATGGTTGAGTAGGAGGGTAGAGAAAAATCTTTTTGGTGCATTTCCCATTAGAAATAGTCATGTCCCCTGACCGACATCCAATGTAAGCATCTGTTGTTGCTAACCATGGCCTTCCTAGAATAATGGGATACCCTCCTAGTGTAGCTTTAGGAGAAAGAATCATGAAATTTGTTGGGTACTCCTAATAGTCTAGAGTTACCAGAAGGTCTTCTACTATACCATTTGGTTTGACAATGGAACTATCAACAAGCTACATGATAGTAGGATTAGGTCTCATTTTTGCAACATTTAGTTGCTATAGGATATCCTTAGTCATCACATTTATTACTACTCCCAATTCAATTAGAGAATTCTTTATTTGGGTTCCATTTATAACAACTCCTACCATAGGACTACCTGGGTCAATGTACTTAGGAACAATAACTTTCCCAACCATGATATTTGCTAACTGTCCCACCACATCAACTGTAGTGGGGTCTTTCTTTTTCCTCCCAGGATTTTTGAGGCATGCTTCCTTGATTGCTTTTCCATAGATTGGGACATCTTTTATGGCTTGAAACAAAGATATTTTAACATATATGTGTTTCAACTGATCCAAAATTTCAAAGGTTGTTTCCTCCTTTTCTTCCTTTTGTTTAACAACTTCTAACCTTTGAGGAAATGGTGGATCTTGATCAGTCTTCTAAACTAGTTCAAGATTTTTAAGCACACTTGGTTGAATGGGAACATTTTGATGCTCCTCTTCTTCCACAGGAAGTTCGGTGATGATAGGAGTGGAAGGAGCTGGAAAAGTGGTTCCTGAATGCAGATGGATGTCAATCACACTCACATCATATGTGGGGAATTGATTAGGATCTGTAGAATAGACTGGCTGTTGTTGTGGTTTGTTATTTGGGTTAGGTATGGGTCAAGCTGGTAACTGAGTAGGTCTAGGTGTGCTTGAACTTGAGCTAGTAGGAGGAGGCAGTATGCCAAGTTATTGAGGCTGTGGAGGTGGTTGCATGTAACTAGTTGTCTGGTTTGGCCATTGTTGTCCTCCCCTCCATTGGGATGTCTGCTACCAATTTATTGGAGGTGGGTGACAATTCCCTTAGGATTGTTGCCACTAGGGTGGAGAGTTTTGGTAATTGGGCTAGGTATTTGGAGGGTTGTTCCAAGGTTGAAGTGGATATCCTCCATAGTTTTATGGGTATAGGGGTTTCCACTAATTACCAGATGCATAAGAATTGAAATAAGGCCCAACAAAAGATAATGGATCTGGTGGCATACCTTGTCTTGGGGCCCATGGTCTCCTTTGTGAAATGTAGTAGACTTGATCATCATCACCCTAGATTGGATTGAACTCAAGTGGAATATACTTGCAATCAATGTTGGCTACCATCTTGCATCTATAGTCCTTCTTTTGTCTGCAATGAGGGCAATATTCTGTCAACATTGCCTCTACCTCCTCATGTTTCTTCTTTGCTTGAAGTGTATCCAACTGAGTAGCCAAATTGTTTATGATGTCTTGCTTGAAATTTTCCAACAAGTGAGTAATCTCCATCCTTGAAAATCCATTGGTGGATGATTTACCCATAGAGGATTGGTAACCTCTTCCTTTCTTTGAAGTTGTCATGGAGTAATTCTAACACATCTTTTTTATGTCATCCCAAGGAACTTGGTTGATATCTCCTCCTCCCATTAGGTCCAAAGCATCAATGTAGCTCTCATTAATTCCTCTCAGGAAGAGAAACTTTTGAGAGTCTTCATTGAGTGTATGATATGGAGATTTTTGTAGGCAAAACAAAAACCTTGAAATATAATCCTCCAAACTCTCATCTTCCTTCTGTTGCATCCTAAAAATGTCATCTCCTCTCATATCATTGCCCCTACAATTATTTGTATTTCTCAAAAAAAATTGTTTTCATATCATCCCAAGTCTCCATAGTGTTCCTACCTAAGCTCATAAACCATCTTAATGCAGCTTCTTTCAAGGTGGTAGGAAACAACTTAAGCCTATGAGCACCAGTGGTATAGTCATAGCTTCTGCAGAGGATATCAAACTCAAACAAGAAGGTGTCAAAGTCTTCAGTGAGAAGGACATAGAACTTAGGAAGAACTGAAGCAGGGATGTTCTTGAGATTATCAACTTCATTCTGATGAGAAATAGGGAATGAAAAACATGGTTGGTTGGGTCTATTTCAGTTTGCATCACCCATGCTTGGTTGATGGAGTTCCAAAGCAAATGGGTTCTCAATCAGATTTTGTTCTTCAGAGGAAGTTTAAGAACTATTCAAATTAGGAAATGCATCAGCAAAAGGGTGCATCTCTTCTTCTTTTTTGTTTCTTTGCATATTTTGAAGCTCCTCTAGTTGAAATGGATTAGGATCATTAGGAAGGAATCTCCCATAAGCATCTCTTCTCCTTCCTCTATGCATGCGGTATCAACTCAGTATCAGCCAACTCACACAAATAATTGGTGAAAAAATAGAAATTCATTACTTTCCTAAATGAGGGGTGTGCCAAGAAAAAACTTCAGTAATACTATAACAAGAAAAAACTATCAATGACTCCAAAGAACTTCCTAGTTTAACACCATCCTCGATAATTACACCAAAAATGTTGGCCTCCTTTAATGGTTTAATAACTAATCCCTTAGAGTTGTGACTTAGAGATTGGAAATCTGCACTAAGTAGCTATCTTACTCATCATGAAGGTGCATTTCATTGTCAACCCAAGGATGTAAACTTGAAATGGTTCAGCACTATATGTGCACCAGGATTCCATTATAATCATCCATAAACTAGGAAAGAAACAATACTGGAAATGAAATGTTGGAAAGAAATCAAAACTGAGCATGAATCAACAACTACAGTAAGCATTAACAATTGGACTAGAAATGAAAGATAGAAATGGAAATATCAACAAACAGACAGGAAACTACTTTGTCTACCTTGGCTACAGGAATAGTCACAAAACAAAATTTCAGTGGTTGTAGAAATAGACAGTTGTTGAAACTGAAACTAATTACTAAATAGAAAATAACTTTTAAACTAAATAGGTGGAATTTTCACCAAGTGGGCCCCCTTGAGTGAGTTTCCCTTAAGCTAACTCAAATGCAGCAACTCGGAATATCATATTATTTCTTGAAAACATGATTACAACATCTCAGCAATATGATTGTATTACTAAAACTGGAAAATGCAAGTACAATCTCAGAATATCCAACCTTGCGAAAAGGGGAATTTGACCATTATTTATAGAGAGAAAAACTATTAATCAACCCTAACTACCTAGGCGGTTGACTCCATCAAAATAGGAGGATGCCACGTATAAAAAACATAGAAAAGAGAGGGGGAAGTTATGCATGCACCAAATTTGGTCAAAGCAGACTTGCCCCAATGAAAATCCTACACAACACACTCCCTAGACTCTCTCAACAAACAAATATGACCATTAAAAAGGTAGTTACAATATTTTATTCGAACTAGGAATTTCCCTCCTTTGAGAATTTTCCCTCCTTTGACCTCTTAATGATCATCTTCTTAACTTTCTTGGCAACCGACCACCTGGCAGGGGTTTCTTCCACATGGCAGGCTTCGTTGACATCAACATCTTAATGTAAACCTGCATAATGACATTAGCATGCACAAACAATTGCATATCCAAAATTACCTCAAAGTAACATCCATTCAATCCACATGTAAAATTAACATAGATAATTCACATAGCATGTTAATGTCATTAAAAATCACAAGGATAAACTTATGCCCAAGGTTTATGGTTTTAAGGAAATAACATGGAAAATTTCAATCAACGAAGTGCCAAAGTCTATGATAGCAACAACAAATATATAATAGACCCTATCAAAATTGAGCCATTAATTAGATGCATCGACATCCATGGTTGGATATCCTTTGTGGATGCCTCTAATGGCTTGTTGGGTTTAGTGTTGGGCTTTAGTGCTTGGGAAGTCCTACCTTTGTTGGCTTTGCTTGGTTGGGTTTGTTCTTGAGGGACATTTTTGTTGCCATGTTCACTAGTGCTTCTTCCCTCTTCCTGCCCTCTCGACTTCCTGTTGAGGTGGATAACCCTCCTGTTGTGGTGGAGGTGGTGTTTGAGAGTGTGGTTAGGCTTTTTTTGCTCTAGTTTCTCTCTTTTGTGATGGGTTCTGGTTTGATTCCCTTTTAGGGAATAGTGGTATGTTGCCTTCAGGGCAAGTTTGTGAAAGATGCTAGTTATGTGGTAGTCTGGTGGAGATGCTCAATAGAGTGGTGATCTTGTTTGTTGATTTTCTCTCAATAACTTTCCTCTTGTTGTTGGGGTTGAAGGCTTGTGAGACCATATCTTGCCCACTTTTGGGGAGATGGGGGTTTGCTGCTGGAGTGGTGAAGAATGGTTTGTGCTAGAGGATTTGTGTTGCTAGTTCCTTGTTGCAGGCATGTTCGATGGGGGTTGGTTTTAGAGCTCCTTTGGAAGTCTTGTTTAATGGCCCCTTTGTTTCTTATGTCTGCATGCTTTGGGAGGAGGTGTTTTCCTACTCTACTAGAGTTCTTGCTTGCTATCATGTTCTACAAATGTTGTATTCAATAGAGGTGAATATTGCTCCTATTAAGGTGGAGCCCTCTCCTATTAAGGTGGAGCTGGAGGTTGTAGATATGGTGGGAAGTGCTTCTCTCCTTTCTTGGTTCCTATCGAGGTGGAGTGTCCTTGCTCTGGAGGGAGGGTTCTTTGGTAGTTTCGGTCCCTAATTTTTCCTCTCCTATAGAGGGGATCCCCATCCTTTTTAGGTGATTTTGGGGTTGGTGTCTGGATGGTTAATGCTTTTTGAAGAATGTATCTCAGTGGCTTTTTGTGATTCTTACCCCTCTTTTGGTGGGAATCTGTTAGGGTCAATTTTTTCTAATTTGAGCGGAAGGTATGCTACAGTCCAACTGTAGGTGGTTTGTGGCCTGGTTGTTTCAGGCAGTCTTCAAGACTTGTTGTGTGGTGGGTTTTTCTTTGGCTTAGAACATTTATCTACAACAACTTGTGATTCTTACCCCTCTTTTGGTAAGAAATTGTTAGGCTCTTTTTTGTCAAAATTGAGCAGAAGATCTGTTGCAGGTGATTTGTGGCCTGGTGGTTTCAGGTAGTCTTTTGGGCTTGTAGTATTGTGGGTTGTTTCTTGGTACAATAGGACTGGTTTTTGTCCTAAGCGTTTGGTTGCTCCTAGTTGTGGTGCCAAGTTTGGGTTGTTAGTTTGTCTTTGACTCAAGACTATTGTTGGTTCTGAGTGTTCTGTGTCTCTTGGTTTCTATTGGCTAGGTGTTATTTGTGTTTCTGTTGTGTTACTGCGGTGTCTCCATTGGTACTAGTTCATTGGAAAATTTTGAGACTTTGTTGTTTGGAAGTGTCCTTCTCTTAGCTTTGTAAAAGGTTCTTAGTCCTTTCAAAACCTTGCTTACCATATCAAAAACATTATAATAAGAGATCCAACCCACCCTAGAGGTTGTTATAATATGTTTCAACTAAATTAGAGCATCCCATTATCATGGTTTATTTATGGTGCAACTCGTGTGATCCAAACCATCAGTTAATCTAATTGATATACATATCGAATCATCAACATTGTCAATATTGACATAAAAGTGTACTAATTATTATTTGTGCCAATATAAAATTATCTATGTGTCATCACATGATTTGTTATAAATTTTATGCGACTTATTCTAACTAATATTTTCTATTTAAATACTACTTGTAAAATTCACATATAACTAATTTAATTATTATCTTTTAATTTTTAAATATTTTCACAAGTTCTATACCTCACTTAGCCTCAATATCTTATACACTAATAAAATATTAAAATTTTAAATGTACAAATAATCATCTAATATCTTCAATTAAAATTATGGAAGTATAATATTTTTAAATAATCATATCTTTTCTAAACCAAAATATACCAAACTTGTAAATAACTACCTCAAATTATTTATTAAATTTTATGATGTATGTTAAAATTAAAAATTTTAATTTTAATAATTTAAAAAAAATAATAATAAATTCTAAATAATTTTTTTATAACAAACTTCAATACAAATAATAATTATTTTATATTTTTTTTTATAATATATTGATTAATTTATATTTATATATTATAAATTTCAAATTGAATTATAAATTATCTATTTATCAATTATTTTAAAAATAATAAACCTAAAATATAGTCATGAATAATAAATTCTTCACCATCAAATTTTAACCAAAATAAATTACAACAAAAAGAATCTTTTAAGTTTTCAACTTTCTTTTTTATTGGTAGACTCTTGATTAAAGAAATAGGGATTAAATTTTTAGATTAAGAATTTTTTAATAGAGCTTGTACAGTGGTTCTTAGAAATATTTGAATTATAGTGATCATTCTTGTAATGTTTTTTTAGGTAAAAGGCAAGATGCATATATAATTATATTAGATAATAAAAAAAATTACAATTTACCAAAATTCTAGATAAGAGACTGGCCACGTGAGGATTGAGTTACATCATTATAAGACATTTCTTTGTTGATATCCAATTTTCTCATATGTTTGAAAACATACCTCTCCTACTATAAACTAGCTACAATGTACGAAGAGGCATTATAATTTTTGACACGCTGCTATTACAATTTCCTTTACAAAAATTATGCTCTAGGTTACGAACAAAAGACATTTTTACTATGAGTAGCCCATTTGCAACAAAAAATTATAGTGTTATCGTATGCACATGAAAAGTGATAATAGACAATAGAATTTGTAACACTTCATTCATCCATACGAGAAAATCCAACCAAATTTTCACCTTGGTGCTCAGATGATGTTGTATCTACTTGTACCAATGGAGGGAATGACAGAGTTGGAGGTGCATTTGCTAGAGGGTGACTGGTGTAGACACGTAAAATATACTGATTGATCTTGTGCACTTGATCCTAATTAACTAACATCATTTTTTCCTAAATCACCTCTTCAGCTTATCATCACTCTTCATCCCTTAATTACATAAATAATCATTTATCTAATTAAGTCATTCTCTCTTGTTAATTAAATTAATCAATTTGGTTTAATTAACCCTAGTCCCCCTTTAATTAAATAAATCAATTTTATTTAATTAATCTCTAAAACTATCTACCTATTAAATTAAATAAATTAAACATTTATCTAATTTAATCTAACATCACCTCCCTTTGGTTAAATAAATCAAAATATTTATTTAACTAAGTCTAAATCATTTTCATCTCCTTTTGATTTATTTTAATCCATGAATCTAAATCAAATGGGTCAAATCACTTAATCCTCTCTTAAATTAATTGAATCTTGATTAATCTAATCTAATCCATGTCACATTCTCTAGCTTTTCCCACTTGCACAATAAATCAATTTATTTGATTTATTATTTCTTCTATTATCATTCAAAAGGGCATCAAGATGGAATATTCTTCAAATTTGAATTTTCCCCCCCACATGTCTTATCCTCCAACATGGCATTAACTCCTATTACATTGTCCCTTACATGTCTCCCACTTGGCATTTAAGACCCTTTCACCTCATCCTTCAAGCCATCTTTTGAATTTGAATCTCCCCCCTCTTTGCACATTCTCCAAAATGTGCACATCCCTCATCCATCCATCTCTTGACAAGTAGCACCTTGCCATTGGTTGAATGTAAGTCCCACATTGCTTCATTTTGGACATTTATCCAATTTTTCAATCTATAAATAAGAGGCTTCATTCCTCATTTCATCATCCACAATCCAAGTAGAATTATTATAGTCATTTTTAGATCATCCACAACTTGAGTAAACTTACTATACTCAAATTCATAGTAATCTCCATTCATCTTATTGAGTTTTATAGCTAGGTTATGAAAATTTTATCTTGAAGCACATTGGAAGCATTCATCAAGTGGATCACTCTTCATCAAGCATCTACATTGCATCATTGGAATTGGGAAAGGGCCAATTTTCACATCAAATTGGCACCAATTCCCTCAAGAGATTAAGAGCTCGCTTTGCATTAGAATAGGATTTGATATATGTAGTTTATGTTTGTTTTGTTCTTCATTTCATTCATTTTCCTTTGCAATTCAAATGTATTTCTTGAGGAATCATGATACTAACTTTGCATTTGATATAATATAGTGTTTGTCTCTCATGTTTGTGCATTTTGGAATCATGTATCCTCAACAATGTTATCATCAATCCATCGATCCGATCAATCAACCTTAGCTTGGTTTTCAAAAAAATCCAAAAATAGATCACTAATATCATCACACGTGTCCATATCCAAAATGTCAAAATCATGCAAAAATCCAAAAACATCAGAAAAACCTAGAAAATCTAAAAACATTCAAATCATATCAAAAATCCAAAAAAAATCATAAAAACATAAAATGTCAAAAACATGGTTATCTGAACTACATCATCTTTGAGCTTAAACGTAGGAAAGGCTAATCTTTGATCAGCCCCCGAGACACAAAAACATTCAAAAAAAGACACAATCCAAAAACATTCATAAAATCTCATAAAACTCCAAAATATTTGAAAATTTGAAAATACCAAAAACAACCTCAAAACATTTCAAAACTCCAAAAACATCTAAATATTTGAAAAAATCCATCCATCCCATCTCACTTTCACCCATAATAACATCATTCACAATAAATCAATTATCATCCCTCAACCTTTGGTGAAACAGTCAGAAACAAGTCTAGCAGGTCAAAAGTGAAAACTTAAATCGTCAAAGTCTCAAGTCTAGGACAGTACGTAAACAAGTTATTCAACTCTTTGTATCAATAGCCTATCATCCAATCAGTCCCATATCAAATCATTTGATATTGTCATGTCCTAGGATACATCCTTCCTACAATGGACATCAACATCAGGCATCACTGTATTTAGTCTTGGCTAGCAGTATTGAAGAACATTAGCTTGTTTGTTTACTTCATTTTTCTCTTTTGATTTATCTTATTGTGCTCATTCCAAGGACCTCTTGATGATGTCTAAACAAAAGGATTTAGAGAGATAGGAATGGGGCAATGATCATTATCTTTTTATCTGTTGTGCTTGTTGGATGTTCTTGTAATATAACCTATCATGCATGATTTGTTTAGGTGTAGGGAGGGTGTTTGAGGTGTCTTGTTGACCACATAGGAAGGATTTCTTTTCTATGTTTTCATCTGAGATGTTTGAAATATTTGAACTGCACTTTAAATAAGGTTTTGTATGTTAGGTGTGAAAATGAGCACTCCTATCTAATTGTCGAGTCAAATTCCATCACACTAAGTGCAACGCCATCCTAGTTCTTTATACCTTGATGCATCATGCTTATGTGTGTTATCAAACATAAGGTAAGTGGCCCTTTTAAATTCCCAATTCATGATAAGCAAATCATCCATCTCTCATCATTTTAAAGTTGGCTTGTTGAATCCTCTTGTCATCATCTCATTTCTCATTTCTTCTTTTCTGCACTAACATCATACCAGGATAGTTAATCATCATTGCCATTGCATCCATCTTGCATGTGCAAACCACCAACATACTGCACACCATTCATCATCATAATATAGATCTGTTAGTCTAAGCATCTCATAAAACCATACATTTGCATAAAACATCCATCGCATAATCATATAGGCGTCATCACATCATATCATCATTTAAGTTGTTTAGGATAATATAGATTGGTTATTCTAAGCATTTTAAAATCATCTCATTTGCATCATCATAACCATCTATATGTCCATCTTGAACCTCTTTATCGCGAGATCGACCCTCAAATCGGATCTTTTCACTCGATCTCTCGAGGGGGCAATGTACAAGTGTACTTCTTTCTGCTGGGGCATCCAAAAAAATCATAATTTTTTTGAATTTTGATCGCGGTAAGTTTATTCTTTGAACCAACACAGCAAGTACATTGCTTCAAAGAGGGACAAAATGTAGACATGCAAAATTTACATCATGCATTTAACTAATTCATATTCATCTATTCATCAAATAAATCAAGTTCATTAAATTCAATCTCTAAGGTCCTCCATTTAAATTAAATAAATTCATCTTTAACATTAACATCATCCCCTTTAGTTAAATAAATCAAAATATTTATTTAACTAAGTCTAAATCATTTTCCATCTCTTTTTGATTTATTTTAATCCATAAATCTAAGTCAAAAAGTCAAATCACCTAATCTTCACTTAAGTTAATTAAATCATGATTAAGGTTAAATCTAATGCAAGTCCCATCCTCTAGTTTTTCCCACTTGCACAAATAGATGATTTTAATTAATTTATTAAATCTTCATTTTCCATCAACATGGCATACAAGTGGAATGTTCCCCCATTTCAAAACTCCCTCTCAAATGACTTGTCCCTTCCAACATAGCATTAAATCCCCTCTTACATGTCCCCCACTTGGCATTTAATACCCCTTCTTCTCCCTCCAACAAACCAAATTTCAAATTTGAAAAGGCCACCTAATGTCATTTATTGGCACATTCATCAAAACTTGCACATTCTTGGCCCATTCACATGGTGACAAGTGGCACCTTGCCATTCGTTGAATGTTAGTCCCACATTGCTTCATTTTGGGAATTTCTCCATCTTATCATTTTATAAATAAGAGGCTTCATTCTTCATTCTATCATCCACAACTTGAGTAAACTTACTATACTCAAATTCATAGCAATCTCCATTCATCTTATTGAGTTTTATAGCTAGGTTATGCAGATTTTATCTTGAAGCACATTAGAAGCATTCATCAAGTGGATCACTCTTCATCAAACATCTACATTGCATCATTAGAATTGGAAAAAGGGTCAATTTTCACATCAAATTGGCACCAATTCCCTCAAGAGATTAAGAGTTTGCTTTGCATTAGAATAGGATTTGATATTTTTGGTTTATGTTTATTGTGTTCTTCATTTCATTCCTTTTCCTTTGCAATTCAAATGGATTTCTTGAGGAATCATGATACTAACTTTGCATTTGATCTAATATAGTGTTTGTCTCTCATGTTTGTGCAGGTTGGAATCTTGGTTCACAACTGGCATGATTTAATAGAAAAGATATAGCATGATATTTTTTCTTGAATTTCAAATCCATGGTTTTTTTAGGTAAAAGGAAAGATGCCTATATAATTATATTAGATAACCAAAAAAAATTACAATACCAAAATTCCAGATAAGAGATTGGACACGTGAGGACCAATTTACATTGTTATAAGACATTTCGCTACTGATATCCAGTTTGCTCATATGTTTGAAAACATACCTCTGTCACTATAAACTGGCTACAATGTATGAAGAGGTACAACAATTTTTTATGTACTACTATTACAATTTTCTTTACCAAAATGTTGCTCTAGATTGCAAACAAAATAAATTTTTACTATGAGCACCCCATTTACAACCAAAAATCACAATGTTATCATATGCACATAAAAAGTGATAACGTATAATAGAATTTGTAACACTTCATTCCTCCATACGAGAAAATCCAACTGAATTTTCACCTTGGTGCTCAGATGATGTTGTATCTACCTGCACCAAAGGAGTGAATGATGGAGTTAGAGGTGCATTTTTTTGGAGGGTGAATGACATGATTTAATAGAAAAAATATACCATAATATTTTTCGTTGAGTTTCAAATCCATGTTAGCACAGAGTTCACTTGAATTTTGTTGATCAATAAAATCTTGTCATACTTGCATTCAAATGCAAGTTTCATGACATCATAAATATGCACAAAGCCCCTTCTCTACTTTAGGTATTTCCTTGGAAAAATACCCACAATGAATCCTTTTCCTTTAAAATTTTCATAATCTTGAACCCCTTTTAATAGAGCATTGCATGAGCCATAAAATAATCCTTAACTATCTTTTCTGCTATTTCCTCTAGATCATCTAAAGACTACAATAAATGCCTCAAATTAGACAAGAAGATAGATAAAACCTGAGGGAAAGAGAATTCTTCTAGCCTATGGGCTAGTAATTTCAACACCAAGTATTGTTTGCACACACTCCTCCACATTGGGGCATTCCAAATTGAAAATCAAATCCAAGTTTTCATGTGAGAGGAAGCCCACAAAAGGCCACTCCCAATCTTGCACTTTCATTGGGACCCTAAAATTCTAGGGTTTATACTCCATAAAATCCCCTTTATCTAAACAACATGTCTATGAAGAAATCGAGCTTCACCACCCTACGCCACCAAACCATGCAAAAATGAAGTGGAAATGACATAAAACTTGTAGAAATATCTAGAATTTGTGTCGTAAAATGTTGAGCAGATTCTTTTTAAAGAAAGGTTTCCACTCAAAATGATGAATGGTCAAGCTTGGAGTGTAATAACATTGATTTTCAAAGTCCTATCAATGCATGCAAATAAATTTGGCATGAGCCTCCAACTTTAGAGATCGTGTGAGATGATTCTGTAAGAATTTAAAGATCATTTTTACATAGACAAACATTCCTTGAAATGATGCCAACCCTGTACCTACAAAACACATGTTTTAAAATACAAACTTATATATCATCCGGAATGATGATATTTTGCTAATGAATTGAGTTCATCGATGCCTTGTTTTCTGAGTGACATCTTGGATAGCTCGAGAGTTTGGGAAAACTCTAGGAAGAAATAAAATTTTAGCTTTATTCACTTAAAATGGATCAAAAACTTTACAATGAATACTATGTATTATGAACTTGTAGGTCCACTCTCAGACCTAATTATATCCATCAAGTTATCATTAAGATTGTTGGCCTTCTTATCAAAGACAATTTCAACCTGTTGTTGATCGCAACCCATATTTGCTAAATAATCCACTAATTTATTACCATCCCTATAGGTGTGTCTCATTTGAAAAGATTCTAGCTTATCAATTAGACCCCAAACCTGTTGTAGAACATAGCCTAGCTTCCAGTTATGAACCCTTCTTTCTTTAAAAGCATTGAATACTACAAGCGAATCTCCTTCAATCTGAAGATTCTTGATCTTCATATTTAAGGCCATTTGAACCCCATGTACAAGGGCCTGAGCTTCATCCATATTATTTGTGCCCATAAGTAAAATGATTAATTTTTCCCCAATAAGAACTCCCTTGCAATCTCTAATAGCTAATATCACTCCTAAAATACCAAGATTACCTCTTGATGCTCCATCAAAATTTAATTTGAAGAATCCTACTGGGGGTGGTAATAAAGAAACCTTACTTCTATCAATTCTCTTTTTTGTTAACTATTGTTGACTTCCTTTGAATGAAAGAATTAGATAGCTCTATTTCTTAATCACATTTTCATCCCAATTTGTAAAGGTTGACCCTACATTCTTTGATTTCTAAACATAAGTGTTAGTAACTTCTGATATAGCCAACTCTAATTTTTCCAAAATTTATTCTTGTTTAGAAGTCTCTTTTCTAAAAATGTGTTTTCTTCTCTCCCATCATATGTTCCTAATAACTATTACTAGAATTATGTTCCAAATACTTGCAAAAAGAGATGATTTATACAATACAGGTCAACTTGCAAATTTATCCCAAAGAGTACTTAGCATAGGGGAAATCCAATTTAATTTTTCTTTGATGAATGGCCAACAAGTTTGTGCTAGAGGGAAATGAATAAAAAGGTTATTCATATATTCAATAGCTTCATTGCATAGAACACATTTGAAAGGCTCAAATATTCCAAGCTTTGAGAGTCTATCACTTATTAAAATCTTATTTTTCACAGTCATCCAAGAAAAAAAAATCAACTTTGGGAAGTGCCATTGCATTCCATCATAAAGAGAGAGCCCTTTGAGATTCAATATGTTTTGCATTACTAGAGACAACCTTGTAACCCTACCTTACTATATAACTTCTTATTTTAGAAGGATCCCATATTATATTATCTGTAAAATTTGACTTATATACAACCCTCTCCTTTAAGATGACTTCCAAACTTCTTTTTTATTCTAGTGGAATTACCAAGTTTGAAAAATATTTCCATTGTACCTTACCTATTAACTCATCTATATGTTGAAATAAATCCTTCACCTTTGGTCCCCACTTTATTGTTGAAATAACTTCATCTAGTTGAACATCTTGAATTGAGTTTAATGAAGGATGGTCATTCCAAGAATCCTTCTATAATAAGGCTTCTTCACCATTGTGTATTTCCCAAGTTATGTATGGTGTAATCACTTTCCTACATGAAATTAAAAAATTTCACATAGTTGATCCTTGTGGTGGATTTGATATAGGAAAAATTACGGTAGGAGCTACAATATCCAAATATTTAAATTTCATGATTTTGAACCATTTCAATTGTGGATTTTCATAAATGTTCCATACTAATTTAGCTCCCAATGACAAGTTCCTTGCTGATAAATTATGGAACCTGGTCCCACTTTGAGTTTTTCAACACATCTTATCTAATGAAATTAATGGAATCTTCCTTGTATCATCCATATTACCTTTCCATAAAAAGCCTCTTATTAACTTTTATATTTCCATAATAATGGATTTTGGTGCCTTTAATATTTCCATATAATAGCTGGGAATGGCTGACAATACTACTTTTATCATTAAGATCCTTCCTGAAAGAGAAATCCATCTTCCCTTCTAAGATACAATTATTGACTTAATGCTTTGAATTACTTTACCCCAATATGAAACTTTATTGGCTCCTGTAAAAAAATGGAATGCCTAGATACTTGCATGGTAATTCTACAACTTGAAATCCTAGAAGTTTCACTACTTGTCTCTTTAGAGTTGCTTTAATGTGAAAGATATAAATTTTAGACTTACTTGCATTCACATTTTGTCCTGAGGCAGCTAAATATTTATCAAGTAAAATTTTGATTTGTTTAGCTTCCAACAATGATGCTTTACCAAAGAGAATTGTATCATCCATAAATAGTGAATGCATAGTTGTAATGTTTGTTAATGGGAGAGAAATTCCTTGCCATAAACCCTGTGTATGAACCCTATGAACTGATCTGCTTAATTCCTCTTCCAAAATAATGAATAAAAAATGATATAACGGATCTCCTTGTCTTACCCCTTCAGTTGAGTTGAATAAGCCTATTGGAGATCCATTTATAAGTACTAAAAAAATTTCTCGTGATAGGCATGATGAAATCCACTTGCACCATTTATGGTCAAGACCAAATTGCTTTAATACTAATCTAAAAAAAAGACCAGTCTACTCTATCATATGCCTTCATCATATCAAGTTTGATGATGATAGAGGTTAAATTATAGGTGTTAATAGAGTGCAATACCTCATGTACAACCAATGCACCTTCAATTGTTTCTGTTCTTGGTACAAGCCACCCTTGCTCCTGAGATATAATTTTAGGAATAAAGGAGTGTAGTCTAAGATATATTGCTTTTGTAAATATCTTATACACATTGTTGCATAGTGATATTGGCCTAAAATATGAGAAATATTTGGGGGAGTCAACCTTTGGTATTATACCTAAATGAGTAACATTGAATTGTTTTAGCATGGTACTTGATTTACTAGACTCTTCCATAGCCTTGAGAAGACCATTGCTAATAAACTCCCAATACTTTTGAAAGAAAATAGTTGTGAATACATCCAGGCCTAGAGTCTTATCACAAGGCAAAGAAAAAATAATATTTCACTTCCTCTAAAGTGAACAGTTTCATTAGATGATCATTATCTTCTTGGTTGATCAACTGTGGTATAGAAGCTAGAAGTTCCTCTCTTTCCCTTAAGGTGTGAGGACTAAGATACAGGAGTAGATAATAACTTAGAAAAAAATTGAATACCCTCCTTCTGAATATCTTCTTCTTTGGTTAGAAATACCCCTAATATACTATCCTGGATTGAAATTATGGAGTTCTTGACTCTTTTGATCTAAGTGGAATTATGAAAAAATTGGCATTTTTGTCACCCTCTTTTAACCAAAGCTCCCTCAATTTTTGTCACCAATAAACCTCTTCTCTTTCCAATATTCTTCCCATTCTTCCTATAACCTTCTTTGTTGTTCAAAAATAGATGCATCCATACCTTGTGAAATAATTTGATCATTCATGTCTGAATTTTTTTTAAAAACCTTTTCCTTCTACTCAAATATGTTTTAGAAACCTGTACATTCCATACTTCTATTTGTTGTTTGATGTACATGAGTTTTTTGCAAAACTGAAACATTCTTGACCCTCTAACAAAAGTAGCACTAAACCACCATTGATTTAAAAGATGAAGGAAATTTGGATGCCTAAACCATATTGCTTCAAATTTAAAGGAAGACTTATTTTTTGTTTTAGATGGGTTTTCCACTATCCCTAAAGAAATAGCAAAGTGATTTGAGCCAGATAAAGGCAAGATTTATGATGATAAGGAATAAACATCTAAAATCCAAATTTGAAGAGGATAAAATCCTGTCAAGGCATTATGCAATCTACAAAATATCCTTTCTTCTATTTTTCCATGTAAAGCTTCCTAGTTTAGCAAGTTGAATTTCAATAAGAGCATTATATTTAATGAAAGAGTTAAAATCTTTCATTTTCCTTTGAGGAGGGGAATTACCTCCTTTTTTTCTTGAAGAAAAAAAATTGCATTAAAGTCACTGGCTAGTATGAATTTCTCTTCTCCTAATTGACCCAAAATCTATTTTAATGATTCTCAAAGAATTTTCTTAGTGGTTGTTGAAGATGGCCCATATACATTTATAATCCAAAACTCAAAATGAGTTACTTCATGAGCTACCAATTTGTTTCATTTACCATAGACTCAATCCTAACGGTTTTTGCATTCCACAAGGTGAGTAAACCCTTAATGCTCCTTGAGCAAGAGAGTGACTTGAATTCCATTTAGACCATTTTTTTATAACAGATTGAGAGATGCTTTCTGAAGTTTTAGATTCTTGGATTAGCATTATATCTATCCCACAAGCATTCAACTGGTGATTGATTTGGTATATTTTATTAGGGGAATTTATGCCCCTAACATTCCATGAGACTATTTTCATTACAATCGAGGAGAGCAACAAGCTCTCCTTGGTATTAGTTGATTGATTGAAGCAACATTCACACTACCATCCAAGGTGGATTTAATTCCTATTGTTATCTCCTCTTGTACTTTCATGGAGAGATTTTTTACCTCTTTTTGGTAGGATTTTTCTTAACAACAGGTTGAGTGGTTCGGTTTTGGGAAATTGATAGAGTTTTCAAAGTCATACTTATCCCCTTCATTACCCACTTCTTCTAAAATTTATTTAATTAATTATTAGTGTACCTTGTTATTATGTGCTCTATCGACCCTTCAAAGTTACCATCCTCAACAATACACTTAAATTCTAGTGTATCAGGTCTTCTAAGCTACTTTTTTCCAATAAATTTGAATGATTGTAAAAAATTGGGATGCATTTTTCTTCGAAAAAATCTTGATTTCCCTACTTCTGAAAAGGATTTCTATGTAATGAAATTTCATCCCCTTTTATTCGTTGTTCATTACTAGTCACTAAATATTTGAAAATTTCTCATAATTGTTGCATGCTAATAGAAGGAAATATTGGGGAATAAAGATGAAGAGTTTTCCCAAACCCTGAAAATGGCAGAGATAATTTTTTGAGTAGGGCTTTTGGAACCACAAATGAAAACTCCTTGAAGCCTTGTTTTGAAAGCAAATTTTGAACATAATTATCTATTAGAACCATTGACATAGACTTACTACACAACTAAATTGGTTTCTCAATTTGCTTTATAGGGTCTACTATTCCCTTTGAAAGAGCCACTACCTTTGATTCCTTCCAAGATATATACGTCTTTAGGCTGATATTTTGTATCTCTTGACACTCCCTACAAAATGACCCAAATAGTAACATTTTGTACAAGCATTTTTTAGGGGTTTCTAGAATAATACTATGTATCCACAACCCATGCTTTGATTTAATATGAATATCTTTGAGAATTTACTTTGTAGCATCAAGCATCACAAAAACACTAACTAGGAGTTCTGGGTTTCTAAAGAAAGCATAATCATGCTTTAAAAAATCCCCATCTAGTTAGCCAAGATTTCAACAATTTTAGGCTCCCTATATTCTAAAGACAAAGAATATAGTTGGACCCAAAAGAGGATAAATTTGATCTTAAAAGTTTTAGGGTCAAAATTTTGAGAGCATGGATGAATGAATAAACCAGACCCCTCAAAGACCCATGACTTAACCTTATAGATTTAATCTCTTTGAAATTTTGAAGTAAAAGGCACTACAAAAAAACCCTTGCCTTGATCTAAATAAAATATTTGATTGGCACCCTCCCATTCTTCAGAAGTCAAATCACACAAATTTTCAATATCAAAGAGGAAATTCTAGAACTTATAGATTAAGGCTTTCCCATGAAGGTCTTGAATCTACAAATCAAGAAGTTCTTTAGAAAAAGTGACATTTACAATACCCTTATGTTCACACCTATTTCTTGCAATTGATTGACAATCCTTTTGAAGAAAATTCACCTTAGGTAATTGATTCTAACTCTCTTTTCACTTCAATTTTTGGATAGTGTGATTTTTTCCAGAGAACCACTAAGAAGGTTGCTTCCATCCACGTGATTTTTAGGTACCACCTTTAGCAAGCGGGAGATTATTTGGAAATGATATTACAATGGGAATATCATTTGGAAAAGTAGAAGGGTTATCATGCATATTACACTTTGGATGAATATTTGAATAATTTCTCAATAAGAATAGAGATACATGTTTACATTCATATCTTCCATTAGCTCAATGATATATATATATATATATATATATATATATATATATATCTACAAACATAATACAATGATCTAGATGTTCCCATGTTGGTGCATACCTCCTAGATGTTCCCATCACTAGTGCATGTACATTATAGGTGTCCCCAAACTGGTGATACATCCTCAAATCCTGGTCGCCAGTTGTATGAGGGAGAGCGTCACTCAAGCACTTTTTTGCCAACCATGGACTTACTGTAGTCCCCCACACATCTACCTAATTGGTAAGATGGCCCTACCCTTCAACGAAGAGATTAGTTTGGTAACCCCATAATCATGACCTTCCTGAGCACAGTGTTGTATCCTACATATCTAATCTACCATACATTGGCTACAACCTACACATATGACTTCCCTACCTAGAAATCAATGATGGATCACAGTGAACTGATAGTGTAAACAATGGCTACTTATACTACTTTGGACAAAGAATTCAACACCCAGTACTTTGAATGAGATTCATCTTTCCACCCACTCTTTAGCTTGATTTGGTATTGACCATAAACATAATACACATTCATCTAAGGTGATAACTTAAAAAAATGTTCAACAAGGTAATTCCCTTAACCATGGATTACCCTAACCCCAAGAATATCCAAGTCTATAACAAACTGATTATCTAGGTTACACCATTTCCCATGAATTCCTCTAGCCCTAGGTATAACTACACTAATCATACATGCACACATACTAGCCTCTAGCAAGGTTACCCCCTTTCCCATGGATTCCTCTAACCCCAGGAACAACCATGCTAGCCTCTTAAGTTCAAAAAGAAATTTTCATAAAAGAACTTTAAGCTAGAAAAATATTGCACATCATGCAATATCCATAGAAACTTAACAAACTAAATATAGTTATATTAGTATTTAAGCCACACATACTTCACATAATATAAATGTATTCCCTTGAAATTATAGGGTTTCACTAATTTGAGACTTTAATCAAGAATCACACAAGAATATTCTATTTTAGGAAATAATCAAGTTCATAAGAACAAGCATATCATGCATTCTAATATTATTCCAAACTAGGAAATAACTAAGCTCATAAGAACAAGCATATCAACCATTCCCAAAAGTAATATTTTCCAATAAAAGGCATTTATAATCAAATAACCTTTTAGACATAAACAATATAGGAATAGAAATCAACATGCCTGAATATAGAGTTCCAACTGATAATGTTGTTTTCCAACCTTAGCCTCCACAATCACAAATGTTACTTCTTTGATGTTCAACTAAACTCAAAACTCTAGCCTCCTCTCAAGAATTCTCAACAATCATAACTCACAAACAATTCTCTCTCTCTTTCACTAAAACTCTTAAAATAATACTTGCACAAAAAATGTAGCAAAGTAACAATAGAGAAATCAAAATGAAAAAAGTGTAACATATGGTAGAGAGAGCATTTCTATATATACTAAAATTTGAGCTTCCAAAGGCTACAAACAAGCTAACAATTCTACCACCCTCCTACTCTCATGCAACAACTCAAGTGATTAAAAATCTTAGATTGTGACACATGACAGTCCTCATATTTCCAATGGTTGAGTCGACTTCATTCTTGAGACAACATGACTCTTTTACCAAGTCAAGGGACACCGAGGCCTCTCTACAAGTTTCCTATTTGATTTGCAAGTCAACTACCCTCACATATCTCTGCCATCTTTGCATTGACTAAGTTTTGTGCTTACCACATTAATTTACCTATACATGGTGTGGGTTTAAGACTTCTAATGGTTCCAAATACTACATATTTTGGTGCCACATATTCATACTTTAGCGCCCTTTACTAATGCATAGCAAAGACTTCTAAGTTTTTGCTATGCATTAGTAAAGGGCGCTAAAGTCAACATTGTTAAATCTGTTTTCATTTTTATTTGCAACGTTTAAACTATTTTTCTTATTGCCAAGCGTAGTGTATAAGTCACTATTGACTTATTCCTCATATGTTTTAAGCACAGTTTATAAAATTTAGCCACAACAATATATATGCATGGTAGTGCTATAATGTGCTTTACTCGCTACATAGCACTTTTAATATATACCACAATAACACTATATCATGCACCAAGCTTTATTCAAAGCATTTTAATATAAACAATAATATATATATTACATCCAAATATATATATATATATATATATATATATATCCACATGATTACCAATTGTATTGCTTTCCAATTAAATATATATAAAAAACACATATTAAAATAATTATATATACATATTCTTATACATATATTAATATATACGTATATATGTTTCCATTTACGTAACTATATACATGTATATATATAACATTATTTCACTATTCATATTCAAACACATATATTCACATACTCATCAATCGATGTATATACACAAAGTATATATATGTCACATTTATATAATCAACATTCTCATGCATATGGGTTATCCGTTCATGAGCATGTGTAGGTACGTATACACATGCATATACCCAAATGCATGAGTTATCGTAGACATGTACATATATACATATATGCATTCTATGTATATACTACACCAATTAACATATAAATATGAACACATGAAGAAGAACTTATTCTCAACATAAAGACTCAATCATATATCCTCAATCAAAACATTCAGAGAACAAGATCATAACCCAATACAAAACATTCACAAATCCTGACAGAAGGTTACTTACCATTTCCTAAACTATCTTAATCAACTAGACCAACTAGGAAGTGAGTGTGTGTATGCTCAATTAGGCTCATTAGGGTTACTGGAGACCAAGTTCTTCTCTTGAGTGATACTCCCCCTCTCTTTCAGAGGTTCGAATATGTTCATGCATCCAACTTAGTACATCACAACAACAACTAGCTGATAACAATTCATTCATATACATCATATATTTTCATCTTCAGAATGTTATAAAATATCGACTTAATTAAACATTCATTCATCATATTTCCATCAAGATTCATATACAAAACACAATCATATATATATATATATATAAGCATTTTAATCCATCAAGGTAATAGTAATTAGGTAACAACACAATGGGGTGTAACAATTGAACTAATTTCATTAATCTTTTCTACCTTGATCATATTATTTTTTAGTGAACTACCTTTTCTTTTATTTAAAAAAAATCATTTCCCTTAAATTCACCTCTATACACGTCAACTAGCATTAGAATAAGAGATCTAACCCACTCTAGAGGTTGTTATAATATGTTTCAACTAAATTAGAGCATCCCATTGTCATGCTTTATTTATGGGCGCAACTTATGTGTGAGCCAAACCATCAATTATTCTAACTGATATACATATTGAATCATCAACATTGTCAATATTGACATTAAAGTGTGATAGTTATTGTTTGTTCCAATATAAAATCTTATGTGTCATCACATGATTTGTTATAAATTTTATGTGGCTTGTTCTAACTAATATTTTTTATTTAAATACTACTTGTAAAATTCAGATATAACTAATTTCATTCAAACTTGATATTTTCTTTTAATTTTCAAATATTATCACAAATTCTATACCTCACACAACTTTAATGTCTTATATACTAATACAATATTATAATTTTAAATGTGCAATTACAAATAATCATCTAATATCTTCAATTAAAATTATGGAAGTTTAATAATTTTAAATTATTCATATATTTTCCAAACTAATAATGCCAAACTTTGAATAACCTCCTCGAACTATTTATTGCATTTTATGATGTATATTAAAATTAAATTAAAATTTTAAATTTGTAATATTTTTTTAAGAGATTAACTAATTCAAAATATAAATTTTATAAACAAACTTCAATTCAAATAACAATTATACTTTATTAAATTGTTAATATATTAATTTATTTATATTTATATATTCCAAATTCCAAATTGAATTATAAATTATTTATTTATCAATGTAAAGAATAAACCTAAAATATACTCATAAATAATAAAATCATTTACCATCAAATTTTAACCAAAATAAATTACAATAGAAGAACCTTTTAAGTTTTAAACTTGCTTTTTTATTGGTAAATTGATGGTTAAAGAAATAAAGATTAAATTTTTGTATTAAAAAATATTAATGTTCACTTTAGTAGCTTGTCTAGTGGCAGATTTATTTGAATTATAGTGATAAAATATATTGAGTATTTTTTCTTTTAAGATTTCAATTTTAATTTGTTATATAATTATGAAAATATTTTATCTTATAAATTATTGAAAATATTTTTTTTTTAAATTAAAAAATTGTAAAGATCAAGATTTAAAGAATTGAAACATAATCATAATACTTTATGATCTATCATCAATAATATTTATTACATGTTAAATTAAAATTTCTTATTATGTTAAGAAGTATAACTATCTTAGATTGATATCTTTCTATCTTTTTTGACATCCATATACATATATATTTTAATAGAAGAATATTGATAGAACTTTAAGAAATTTTTTTTAGATTATATCTTTCTTTATTACATTGATTGCATTGTTACTATTGTTTTGTATTTTTGATTGCATTGTTACTATTGTTTTGTATTTTTGTTCAAATGTGTCACTACATTCTCTATATCTTCTTTGAATTATATATTTTTTACTTCATAAACCAATTTTAACCTTTGCAAACATTTTAATATATAAGTTAATTATAGCAATATAAATAATTATATTTTCATGGTAAAATTAAGAAACCTAACAAACCTAAAATTTATAAATGAAACTATAAAACATAAAGTGCTTGACTATCCCTCAAATTTCAAACCTTCTCAATCTTATAGAGATCTTTCTTTTAATATTATAAATTAAAAAATTTAAATTCTCAAATAAAATATCATTACAATTTATATATATTAAAAAATAAATTAAAATATATCCATCTATATACACAATAAATAAATAAATTTAAAGTAAAATAAAATAACTTTTAAGAGAAGTTAAATATATATATATATCTAAAATAAAATAAAATAACTCTTAATAAACAAAATAGTTTAAAAGTAAAATAAAGTCATTCTTAAATAATAATAATAATAATAAATTCTCCTCTATTTGTTTATTTATTTTTGTGTGTTTCTTTTTAACATTATAATATTTTAAGTAAATTTATCCAAATCGTGTCATTATATATTAGTGTATAGACATTGGATATTCATATCTCTCATATTTTTTAAATATATATTTACAATATATATATACTAATAATGATGAGAATAACACACACCACATATATATATACAGGTTTGGAATTTGATGGCCACCTCTACTTGTCATATGAAAATTTTGTGATGGTTTGATCAATTAAATGGCTGTCATTTGAGGTTTAATGAAAAATATAAATTGTAAAATCCAATTACCTGTAATGTTACTTCAATCCACAAATTCATCTTTCTAAATCATATTTAAATACGAATTTCAAATCTACCAAGAAATAATTATATAAAATTAAAAATAATTTAATCCTAAAATTCATCTATCTAAAAACCAATTACCTTAACACAAATGTTGGATCTTAAAAATAATGAAAGCTCCCAATTATCTGTAAAACAAATGTTGTGTTTGAAAAAAATGAAAATTCTCATTATATTATTATTCATATGAATATCCTATATATATTTAAAAAATGTAAAATTAGAAAAGATTGATAATTAGCAATAAATGCAAAAATCTTAGATTTATGTTACAATTAACAAGAAATTTCTAATTTCGTATATTAAAAAAAAACCTTGTTCTAAAACAAACAATCATATTCTATTTTGAAAAAAAATTGAATTTATATATTTTTTGATAATAAATATTATAAATCATATATATTAATATAAAGCAATGATAACTATTAGTAAAATTATCAAAATCTTAAACTTATTATTAAAAATATTTTAAAAATTAGAAAGTACTATATTCTATCTTTAAAGATTCTATTTTGAAAAGATTTCGATCTAATATGTATTTAATATAAATCATATGTAATATAAAGTAATGTCAAAATCTTAAATTTATTGTAAAAAATATTTTAAAAATTAGAAAGAAATATATTCTATCTTTGCAAAGATTTTAAACTAATTTATATTTTTATAATATATATATATATTTTTTAATACTCGAGGATGGTATCTCCATTTATATTAGGAATTTTCTAAATTTCTGAATTTGATTTACAGCTACTGTAAATCTACCTACATCCTCCCAATAAAATCCAGCCAAAAAAAAGAAAAAATTGAAGTGTTTCGAATTTCTGAATTTTGACAGCCATAAAAATGAGAAACAATTGACAGTTAAAACAACAGTCGCTAAATACACATCGTCGTCGACGTTTGTTTTGGAGATTCCAAATACCAGACGAGATGTACACTGATAACAAACCAGTTTAACTTCTGTTAAGTTTACAACCTTGCACCGACACCGATTGAAAACAGAACAGGGAGCATTTTGATTAAAATTAGGTAAGTTGGTAATCTAATCTTGACCGCATTTTAGATATCATTTCTTTTTCCCACTCACATTCTTGAATTCGGTGAGCACTGTGTGGCCAGAATAATCAATTCCCTGTTTGTCTGTACCCCACTAGGCTACTTTTCTTTTTTTTCTCTTTTGCTTTTCAAGAAGTCTCCAGTAGAATCCAAAGCATCAAACCAGAAGCCCACATAAAAAAATCCCATTCTCTGCTCAAGAAAAAATCACATTCCCTGCCAAACGAGACGAAGTGGGAACAGAGCATAGGAAGATGGAATCAGAGACGAAGCTTCGAAATTCGCTGATCTTAACTTGCTTGCTGAGCATGGCATTGCTGCCTGCGGTTTGCAGCGGCGGGATCGAGGGGCGCATAAAGACGATGGTGATTCTGGTTATGGAGAATCGATCCTTCGACCACATGTTAGGCTGGATGAAGCGGAAGAACCCCCAAATCGATGGAGTTACAGGAAAAGAATGGAACGCCTTGTCCACCACAGACCCGAATTCAGACCGAATCTTCTTCAGCGACGATGCAGAGTACGTGGATCCCAATCCAGGCCACTCTTTCGAAGCAATCGCAGAGCAAGTCTTCGGCTCCGACGCCAATTTCAGTCGCCCCACCATGACCGGATTTGCACAGCAAGCCAGCAAAATAGACAGCAATATGTCTGAACTGGTAATGAAAGGGTTTAGGCCTGATGTCGTCCCTGTTTATGCCGCCCTGGCAGAGGAGTTCGCCGTGGTCGACCGCTGGTTCTCTTCTCTGCCCGGCCCCACGCAGCCCAATCGACTCTTCGTATACTCCGCCACATCTCACGGAGCAACTTACCACGTCCCCAAGCAGTTGGCCCAGGGTTATCCTCAGAAAACCGTTTTCCAGTCGATTCATGAGTCCGGACTCTCATTTGGGATCTACTACCATTCCATTCCCACTACTCTGTTCTACAGAGAGCTTAGGAAGCTCAAGTATGTCTCCAAATTCCACAGCTTTCAGAAGAAGTTCCGGCGCCATGCCGCCGGAGGCAGTCTGCCCAATTTGGTCGTTATTGAGCCCCGTTACTTCGATCTCAAGGATTCCCCTGCTAATGATGATCACCCGTCTCACGATGTGAGCAATGGGCAGAAGCTTGTGAAGGAAGTGTATGAGGCTCTGAGATCTAGTCCACAGTGGAACGAGACCTTGCTTGTGATCACTTATGATGAGCATGGCGGATTTTATGATCATGTTCCCATCCCTGTTAGGGATGTTCCTACTCCTGACGGAATCGTTGGCCCGCCTCCTTATTTTTTCAAATTTGACAGATTGGGCGTCCGCGTTCCCACCATTATGATCTCTCCCTGGATCGACAGACGCACAGGTGGGTTCATTTTCAGTGCGGTTTTTTTCCTTGATGATTTGTTTTCATGTGTCTCAGAGTAGTTGTTTTGATGGTTGGTTTGTAACTTGTTTCACAGTGGTGCATCGTCCCACTGGGCCATTTCCCAGCTCGGAGTTTGAGCACTCGTCCATCCCTGCAACCATCAAGAAGGTTTTCAATCTCTCGGCCAATTTCCTCACTTACAGAGATGCATGGGCTGGAACTTTCGAAGGCGTTGTAAGCCAGAGAAACACTCAACGGACTGATTGTTTAGGTAATTGCTCTGCAACTTTTTAATTTTGTAAGTTTATCTACAAAGTATGAGTTGAGTTGTTAGAAATGAAATTTTTAAATATTAGATAAATTTGGAGTTTATGGGTGTGTGAGTCACTGATTTATGACATATATATATATATATAATACGTTGAGAGTTATCATTCTTTAATTTTCTTTTTTGACTGATTTATCTTTGTGATCAAATCTTTGATTTCTCTTTGCAATTAAAAATATTATTTATTTATTTATTTGTTCTTTGATTTGATTTTTTTTTTCATCAAATATCTTTGATTTGATTTTTTTGTTTCATCAAATCTCTTTTACTTGATTTTTTTGTTTCATCGGATCTCTTTTATTTGGTTTTTTTGTTTCATTAAATCTACTCTAGTTGCACATGACTTCCACCTACCTAAATGCAGCTTCAAAAACTTTATAACTAGCATACATATATTAAAAAAGCAAAATCATAAAAAGAAAATTGTTTTTTAAATTTGTTTTAGGAAGTTAAATATGGATTTGTCGATCCTATATTGTTGTATTCTATATTGCATGTCATTTGAACGTCAATTTCTAGCTGAAGAGTTTTTCCTTACACATTGCTTTTTGATGGATGCCATTGTAATACGTCTCTCAGCGTAATTATATATCTACACTATTTATAAAAAAATATATATTATTTTTAACCTTCTTAATATTATTATTTGTTATAAATTTGATATGTATTTTTAAATTAAAATGTTATTTTAGTGATTTTATCTTATATGTTATCATGTGTTTCAAACTTCACCAAGATTATAAATTTTAAAAAGAAGAAGTTAACATGGATGAAAATGTATGACAGAGATTTTGCCAGACATAAGTAAGATGATGAAGAATGGGGAGGCTGATGAAGAAGCAGAGTTGAGTGAATTTCAGAGAGAGGTTGTTCAATTGGCTGCAGTTTTGAGTGGGGATAGTGCACTCAACAGTTATCCAGAGCAAATAGGCAATAAAATGAAGGTAAAAGAGGCACACCACTATACAAAGAATGCAATGGCACGTTTTGTAGAAGCAAGTAGAGAGGCCCTTGCGCTTGGAGCTTCTGACTCTATAATTGTGGAGATGAGATCTTCCCTCACTACTAGGATCCACAAAAACATTAACATCAATCCCTAAGAGGCCTATCACCTCCTACATTGTTATAAGTTTTCAATGTTTATTCATGTATCATATTATCAAATTTGTGTAGTGGTAGAAATTGGAATGTAGATCTTACATTATTTTTATTATAGTAGAATGTTGGGGTTTCATAAATATGTGTTTGGTCGCTTGGCCCTTGTTTGAAGTATTGTGGTTCACCTAGAGTGGATTGCCCATGTGCTCTCCCACACTTAAGTTGTAACATCACTTAAAATTAGTATATGCTACACAAACACTTGTTAGAATGACATATTTAATCATATTGTAAAACATATTTGTACTTCTCATTCACTTTCTTAAAATAGGGCTAACAATTAAGGCTCGTTTTGTGGACCTAAATTTGATGGTTGTATGATTGTATTTATATATTTTATTATAAATTATAATTAAAATTTTAGGAAATTTGTATCATACTAAAAGAATGATTTTAGATAGATTATCTATATAGTCCCTTCAAATAGATAACTATTTTGAAATTTTTGTTTTGCATAATTAACTATCAAATTTATGTTTTGTTCATTTTCATGTCAATTTATATTAATTTGACCAAATATAATTTTTTTTTTTTATTACATTAAATTTTCATATATAAACACTTAAATTTTATAAATTTTAAAAAGTAAAAAATAAATTCAAATATATTTTGATAAATATTTATTTTAGTTATCATCTTAAAAAAAATTGGAAATATTAACCTAAAAATAATAAAATAAGTAATATTCGATCAATTATTCATACATTCAATGCTTACAAGTATTTATCCTCCCACAAAAATGTAAAATACTCATTCCACTATTTTTATTGTATTATAGAAAGTGTCTCATGACAAATATTTCTAAAGGAAAATTGAAATATAATAAAAATGATTCAATCTTAAATAGGCACATGATGAATCATAGAATCTCTTTCAAAATTTCTAATGATTTCAAACCCTAGAAGGATTGGAGAGTCAGTCCTAACCTTTGATGCCAAGTGGATTCATCTAGTTCCAAATTATTAACTTTGTAAAAAAATCTAAAAGCGATGCAACAATGAAGTAGGGAATAACACAATATATCTAGACAATATACACAATACATGAAATATTGTTGAAACATTATAACTCAAGGCATACGACAAATTCACTGCCAACAATTCACCGACGGAAAATTCACCGCCAACAATTCACCTTATTAAAAAATATTAATGCGGTTAATTTTCCGCCGAGGTGAATTGCTAGCAGTGAATTTTACTTGACGGTGAATTTTCCCATGGTGAATTGTTGGTGGTGAATTTTCCGTCGGTGAGGAGAAAATTCACCGCCAACAATTCACCTTATTAAAAAATATTAATGCGGTTAATTTTCCGCCGAGGTGAATTGCTAGCAGTGAATTTTACTTGACGGTGAATTTTCCCATGGTGAATTGTTGGCGGTGAATTTTCCGTCGGTGAATTGTTGGCGATAAATTTTCCTAGAGCCACAACTCAATGATCTTCATGATGTCAATCTTTTCAAGAAGAACCTAAGAAAGAACACACTTTGGCAACTACCCCCTTTTGGATGGGTCATGTTGAACTTTGACAACGCCTTGAAACAAAGCCTAGATCATTAGTATGGGGGTGCCATAAGATCTCATAATGGTAGATTGATTGCAACATCATTAGGTAATCTTGGTGCTAATTCCAATAATCAAGTGGAAGCTATTCTTGATTTTTGGGGTATTAAATTAGCCTTTGATTTGAGAATTTAAAATCTCATGGTGGAAGGAGACTTTAAATTGGTTATTGATGCTATTAATTATTGCACTAATAATGGTTGGAATATTAAGGACAAAATCAATGATATTAAAGGGCTTGCTAATTTGGTCTCTCAATTTAAAGTGTTGGGATTAAGGTGTCTTAACCTTAGAGTCTCAACATGGTGAATTATTTTTTAATTAATTGTTGCATAATTATTTTTTATCCTAAGTTATTAACTTCCTAAGTTGTCATTCATCTTTGTGGGACCTCTTTGTGAGGTGGCATCCTACATGGCAGGTGATGAGATGGCATAATCCCTATTTTTTAGGAAGTTGAAACTCACTTGGAAGATATTATATTTTGGGGAGATGTTATATATTTCCATTTTGGAGTGGAACTTGATTTGGCAATTTCCTTTGTTGACTAAAGAGTCTCAGTTTGCAAATTCTATTATGGATTGGAGTTGTATTTTAGCAACTGGCATTTATGGTGGAGTTCACGTTTGTTAAGTGGTGTGAGGTAAGGAAAGTACCTATTCTTGGTTATTGAAATTTCTATGTTGAACTTACATTATATTTGGCAAGATGACCGTTATAGATGAGATAGGTGTTGCTGATTTTGGAAGTTGCTATGTGCAACGTTTCATGGATTAGCAAGTATTGTTTTGACACAACTTACCTCTTGGGCTTTGAAGTTGGTTTTGGAAACCATGGGATCCTACCTTTTCATGTTGAGCTCTATTTATATGTTGGTGCCTTAGCACGTTTTATGAGACAGATTGAAGATTTTCAGAGACTTCGTTATGCTGCTGGAATTATTCCAGAATCATGTAATAGTGTGAAAACTCCTTAAGAGCATAGCTCTGAGATTGTATTGTAACTATTGTTGTTGCTGATTAATACAATTGAGCTAAGTGTTTGGAGTGTGGGTTTTTTCTCAAAAGGGTTTTCCCATGTATATGTTGTGTTATGAGTTTATTATGTTTTGAATATCTATTTATGTGTTTTTAGATGTGTGTCTGAATCTATAAATGTTAATTGGTTTAGAATTTTTTGTAACTATTTCCTAATAGATTCAGTGTAGGAAATTGTTTCTGTCACCTGTGTTTCCTTTCATAAAGTTGTACATATATGTTGTGAAGGGAACAAGGTAGAAAATGCTATGGCCAATATTGGAATCACTCTCATTGATTAGTGATGTTGGTTTTACAAATCACATCTCCCTAAGGTTATACCTTCTTTTCTAAAATTTGATTTGGAAAAAGTTCCTAAGTCCTAATTGTTCCTTCAAGTTCCTCATGATAATAAATATTTGTGAAAAATTCAAAATTTTAGCATTTCATATAAAGCCTAGGGTTAAGGAAAGGTATCACAATTGTATCCATGATAGGAAGTTGAATAATCTCCTTACAAGTCCAAATTCAATGATGATTACATCGGTGTAGGCTATCAAAAGAAAGAGATTTTACATTCTTAATTGAGATAGTAAAATAATGATGATAACTCATGATAAAGGTAATCGAATGTTTAGAATGTGTTGATTTATTAGTCAACTAGAAGACTATAATGATCTCATGTTTCTCTCTATATTGTTAGCCATGACATAAGGGAAAAAGCACAAACCTATGTCATATACTTCTAGCCAACTATATAGTTTCAAGTGAAATAGTTTCACCCTAAACTGTTTTGCTTGAAACTATGTGGCTTATGTGTGGCACATACAAAAAAGTTTCAAATGTACCTCAATTTACATGTAAAGTTTTGGTCGAAACATTTTCAATCGAAAGCCTTTTGACCGGAAATATTTCGATCAAAACCATCTATGTGACATCCTTTTTGGCAGCCATCTCAGCTATTTTAGAATTTTTTGAAACTTTCCCCTTGAACATAATATTTCTTTAGTCATAATTAATGTTTTCAAAAAAATAAAATACCCTTTTATAGAGCTCAAAGTCAAGAATCCAAATATATAATTTTTTTGACATTTTAATTAGTTTTAATATGTTATTTTTTAAAATAATGTAAGTAGGTTGTTATAATAAAAAATGAGGTTGATTAGAAATTTTAAAAAAATACTAAAATATATTAAAATATTTTTAAAAATATATGGTGCACTAGAGGAGAGAATCATCTCCAAAAGGGTATAATTTTTTTTTAAAATGATAAAAAAAAAAGACAAAAGTTGACATCAAGTGAAAACTACCAAATTTTGGTAAGTTTGACTTTAAAATGTTATTACAAGGAAAATATACATCCATTTTTTTTTCATGCACTAGATATTGAAGTTATCTATTTAGAAATAAAATCAGGGAAAAATAAAATTGTTTTCTCTTTTTTTTGTGATGTCGACTCTATGTCTCTTTTTCCCTAAATTTTTAGCAATTCAAAATATGCTCTTAATTTATTTTTTTTAAATATCAAAATAATTTTTATAAAAATTGAAAAATTACAAACATAAACTTCATCAAGATTTCTACATTTCATTAGTTTACATTATTTTGAAATTAAAACATAAATACCACTTTTATGCAATCAAATTTGAAATTTTTTATTTGTATTGATCAATTCCTTTATAAAATTGTGACACAAGTTTGTACTTTTACCCATAATCTTCCCTTAACGTATGAGGGTTCTTATCTCACAAGCAGTAACCCAACCTAACAAATACTCCAAAGTATAGTACTAAGCACAATTATTCATTTGGCCTCACATGGAGAAGAACCTTTCTCATAGTCATCACAAACCTATTGTTAAGATTCACCACTATCTCATTCACCCCCTTCTTTTAAAGTAGTGAGCTCATGTATTGTGAATTTTAGATCTAATTTTTCTCTATATTGTAGTCTAAAGACTCATAAACTCAACCTGTGAGCCCATGCTACTATATGGAATGCTTCTATACCATTCCTTAACACTTTTTATACAACGATTACATAAATATTTTTATCATAACATCTTCATCTTCTATTTCATATTCGGGTGAGTGTAGGATCGTGATGGTCCAAACTATACCTCTAAGTGGCAATGAAAAACAAACAAACAAACAAAAAAGTTAAACAACTTCACATAAAATATTTGAATAGGTTATGAAACAATTTGGAAAATATGTAAAAATAGAATTTGTAGTAATTTGAATGTAGTTTTTAGACTACTATTTTTTTAGAAAAAAATATTATTTGATGAACTTTTAAAATTTCAATGAAGCACTACTATGATTTTTGAATAAAAATAATAATTGTGTTATTCCAACCAACCTAAGTATAAGCAAATATATATATATATATATATATATAAATCTTTAAATATAAGTAAATGACATATGCCTGGATGCAATGCACATTTTTTTGATTTTTTTTAAGTAATAATTAATTATGAATTTTTTACTAGGAATTTCTAAAATATTAAAATTAATTTTTCGGCCAACCTAACTTGGTCAAAAAAAATAAAATTCATTTTTTTTTAATTTATAGCTAGTGAATCATAAAGTGTGATGCATCTTGTAGATTTGAAAAAGGTGAAATGGTTTAAATTTATGGATGTTTTTCAATCAACCTATCAATTAGTATTTCAGAAAAAGTGCATGTAGAAAATTAATAGGTATTATCTATTAAATTCAAAATGAAGCATATCTTATATTGGTAGAATGTTGACAATTTTTTGAATAAACTCTTTTTGCTTCATCAAATTGGATTATAAAAAAGTCATCAGTGTACGTGTAGGAGGATCAATTTGGATGAGAGAAAGCACTAACCCTATGAGAATAAAGGAAGCACAAAAATGAAAGCAATCTAGAAAATCAATTGATAGAAGATTGGATAAAATTTACAATGAGAAAGATTGTACATAGAAGTTAACTAGTTTGAGTCACTATAGGAGTGCTCAATTCAAGGTGGCAAGAATGCTCCACCAAGTGAAAAACGAGAAATGTCATGTATCTAAATAACTATCCAAATGACACATAGCCATCTAAGGTGGCTTAATACATAAAGTAGAATAAAATAATTAAATAATAATTCTACTCTAACACCCCTCTTTAAGGTCATCTTAGGTGGACACAAAGATGGATGGGTCCAAGAAACTGGGCTTAATGAGGTACCCATGTACAATGAAAATCTCCCATAAAGTACAGAAAGGTAAAAAACCTTGTGGGAAAAATTACCCTCCAAAAAAGAGATGATAAAATAAAAATTATAATGAAGAGATATTATTTCTAGGCCCCCCAAAAGATGGTGCTCAAATGCTCCATGTGATCTTCTATTGGAAAGAACCTTTGGATGCTCTTGGTGAAGTGCCTTTGAATTCTCATGGAAAAGGTGATGGTGGAGGAGATGAAATTTCCATACTTCTTTTCAATCCCACATTCTTTGGGTTACAATCTTAGTGGATTTTTTTTGTGAAATAATCCTCTATAGTGTTATAGTCTCTTGGACTTATACCTAGAAGGTCATTTTCTAGCTCGTGGCTTCATAGTTCTTTGACCTTCCCAAAAATCTTCGTTGGGAGTTTTCAAGGCCTCAACATAGAATAGAAACTTTGGAGATAGATAAATGCATAGAAATTTGAAGGCTTGATCACACTTATTATACCACTTTTCATGCTTTTAATTGTAAACTTAGAATCATCAAAAAAATTATAAGATAAATATAAAGTACACAAGGCACAACATAATGACAACCCCCCTTGATTATTTTTTGACCCTCCCTTAATATTTGGAACTTTATATGTTTTAGTGCATAAACAATTTCAATGGAACAAAAAATGACACTTTATAATTTGGTGTGATATTTTTTCCAATGAAGTGGGATAAAAATTATTCACTTTCATAAAAGAAATTCTTGATTTCGAGTAGCTAATCAAAAAATTACAATAATTTAATGTTTTCTAATTTGCACTTAGAAACTTAAATCTTTCCTTTTGAGCGAGGAGACAAAATATGTGTTAAACAAGACAATTTTAAAATCGTCTTGACACTGAAGTCTTCAAAATGGACAGAGCTTTCCATCGACTTTTCACAATCAAATTTTTGAATTATGATTTGCAATTTATGTCAAAATGAAAACGTACCCCTCAATGAGTAGCCAAATGTTGCTTAATCTCTATGAATCAACATATATTGACACAATCAAAATTAATTGTTAACATAAAATCATATCAAATAACATCTAATGCTAACATGAAATGCAACACATGTACGATAGAGGGTTTATTGCATATGGGGAATTAGTTGTGCATGAAGAGTCATGTGGAGTGTTGAGTTGTTGAAGGAGAGTTCAATGCTAAATTTGAAAATTAACTACTATTGGAAGAGAACTCATATTTTGATTCTCCAATCACTAAACATTAGAATCCTACATTCATGCCATAAAAGATGCCACTAGTAATTCACCAAGGAGGTCGAATAGATTCTAGGGATAAGCATTAGGAAGATGGAGCATGTACATATTTGATATCCCTTATGCTATGCCTTTATATCAAATGTCTACCAATATTTTTTACAACCTCTATAATGTTCTCCACGGATAGGAATGTTAATTTGTCTTCTTCAACTCGGCTCTTCTTGGAATGCATATTTAGTACCGCAAAGGAATTGAACAAAAAGCATAAAAAAAAAATTGATGTATGCCTAGGTGAATGGAATCCACCAAGGAAATGTATGCTTCTAACCTAACACAAATCAAATCACACCTTCCAAAATGCTATGTTGCAATAGACCAACTCTCTAGGTATGGATTTTTCCACTTATTGAGATCTAAAACTCTTATAAGGCTTGCAATTCTTTACAATGACAAATGCCTAAAATTGGTCAAAGCCTTTTGAAGTGTGTAGATTGATAGTTTGAGCTAGCTAATGAACTAGAAGAAGCTCTAATACCATTACATAGGTGTAGGAGGATCAATTTGGACAAGAGCGAGCACCAACCTTGGAAGAATAAAGGAAGCACAAAAATGAAGGCAATCTACAAAATAGATTGATAGAAGATTGGATAAAATTTACAATGAGAATGATTGTACATATAGGATGACTAGTTTGAGTCACTATAGGAGCACTCAATTCAAGGTGGAAATAATGCTCCACCAAGTGGCAAATGAGAAGTTCCATATATCTAACTCTCCAAATGACACGTAGTTGGATCTAAGGTAGCTTAATACATAAAGTAGAATAAAACAACTAAATAATAATTCTACTAGATAATAGTTAGCACAAAGGGTGAAATCCTAAAAAGAGGATGAAACCTCTAAACATGTTGGAGCAGCTAACCTTTTAGGCTTGACATTCCCAAGCCTAATTCCAAAGCTTTCCTGAGGAAAAATCCAAGGGAAAAACTTTATGTCAGAAAAAAAAATATCTGTTAGTAATGGATATCTATTTTTAAGAAACAAACACCTATTTCCTAGAGGTTTTTTTATTAATTTTATATTTTGAAAATGGGTATTCGTTATTCAAAATGGATATCTATTTTGACAACATGGATATCCATTATTGCAAAATCGATATCCATTTTGAAAATGCTAAAAAAAACACTCTTCAATAAAATGAGCATAACTTTTGTGTTACTTATAAAAATTTTGATTTTTTATAGGCATTGGAAAGGTGATTAAAAGCTCTACATAATAAAATAAGTATTTTTTTTATATTATGCTCCAAAAATTAATTATAATCATTTTAAATTATTCCTTCATTTTTGAAACATCAAATGCTCACAACTTTTGTATACAAAGTCTTTTTTCTATGATTTTTTGTAACAATCATCTCAAAATACTTCAAACATGAAAATAATAATCAATAATGAAATATTGATATTTTTTGTACTAAGGAGAGTAAAATATTTACATTATTCATCACGCATCATTCGTCATAGAAATATTTCTTGTTGTCTTTGATCTTATGCACACCTTCCCCCAAGTTAACCTAGGAGAAAATGTGTTCACTTTTGACGTAATGATAAATCTACCAAGGTGTTTTAATATATTCAATCATTAGATACTATAAAGGAGTAGAGTATAAATATTGACTAAGTGGGAAGAAGAATAGTGGTAAACATTGTGTAGGGTTGAGTCCAAACTCAAAGGATGAATCCATAATTGTGGACTTGGCATAACTCATAAGCAACTCATTCAATGGAAGATTAGGATCATAAGTAACTCATGGCATAAAAAAATATTGTAAAAATAAATCCCAAAGGTACACTTTTAGATTAAAAAAGTAGAAATATCAATGATGTATCAAATATGAAAAGGAAACCTTAATGTGGTTGTTAAGGATGGGTAGGGTAAATAAAAGGAATTTCATAATCAAGATAATAGAAAAAGATGTAACTATATGCATGAAAATATGCTCAGTGTGAATTATTTATGTGATAAAAACAAAATCAAACAAACACTCAAGATAAAGCTAAGAAAGCTCAAACCATTATAATGAGCCTCTTGTTGAGTAGATTTTCCCAAGATCATCAATTAGATGTGTGCTCACAAAACTTTCGGTAACATAACGATGGTCCAAGTGAAAATGAGTGAGATCCTTGATAAAATGGTTAAGTTATGGACATATATTTGGATGAAAATGGATGAAGGGTTGAAATGATAGGAAATCTCGCAAGCCACAAGATTATACCAAGTGGCACAATGGGATTGAGAGAGAGATGGTACTTCGAATGGGACAAGACCCATGTGACATGGTAACAAGGCCATGTCACAAGTACAAAGGGCCATGTGCTTGATGTGATGGGGAGGGTTGACCCACTTAATCATTTATAAGTATATGTATATGTATTTATATATAAGTATCTTATTTCAAACAACTTCCAACTATAGATGATATGTATATATATAAATAAAACATAGTATATACATATCAATTTTGAATTTTATATATATTTGAAATAAAAATAGAGATATAAATCAGCCGGCCTAATTTTTGGATATAACATTCCCATAATCACTTATATATAAATGTATGTGTGCATATGTGTACATATGTATATATACATATATATGTATACACATATACATGTGTGTATATATGTATATATATGTAGGTGTATGTATATATGTATTTATATGTATGTATATATATGAGTATATATATGTATGTATATATGTGTGTGTATATATATGAGTATTTTATTTTAAACAAATTCTAACTATAGATGATGCATATATATGTATATATATTTGAAAGTTGTTTAAAATAAAATATATTTATACACACAGACATAGATCTATATATAAATGTATATACACATACACATACATACATATATACATACATATATATGTATATATATATTATATACATACATATATATGTATATATACCTATATATATATATAGTATTTTATTTTAAACAACTTCCAACTATAAATGATACGTAGAGAATATAAGTTATTCATGCAATAAATAAATATTCTTGAACTTATATGTAAACATATTTTTCCTTGAAATAAAGTATAGTGTATACATATATTCTCCTATTCACACATGATGTTTAACAATAGCCCCACTTCTTTCAATGCTAAATTAAAAAATAATATAGTAATGTTGAGCTCTCTCTTAGATTTCTAACCATGTAATCTTTTCTATGTTTCAATTATGTAAAGGTTTTAATCTTTGAAATTTTTTGCTAGTATCTCTATTTTTTGTTAAAAACCTACATATGGTATTTTTGGTTTCATATTTTACCTATTCATCAAAATTTAAAACAAATTACCAAATATACGGTTATTCTATAAGCTTGTATTCATTATTTTCTCTCATGCAGTTATGTAAGGAATGGATTAAACAAATGTGGTTATTATGAATTATTTCCTAACAAAACTAATGCCTAAACACAATATCTATAACCAAACTACCTCCTTATAAGCATATATAGCATCCATGTAGTCTACTTTGTAATGGATAACACAACTATGAGTTTCCAATTACTCATCCAACTTAATACAACTTTAAATAAAGTGAACACATAATTGCTCATGGACCTCCCACTAACACAATATAAATCAACAAATCCTTGTATATCCAACATCTTTCCCACATAATTATTATCATGAAAAAAATCAAAATTTCCTTGTAAATGTATAAACACACTATTAATATAATTATAATTCTCTCTACCAAGGTTAAACATAAACCTACTCATAACTCTCAATGCTTTGGTGAATATCCAATCTAGTACATATTGTTGTATACATCAAGCTACCTATGATACAAGCACAAGCAACACTATACATATCCTTAAAATCATCATTTGACTTAGGAAAATGGTTCACATATAACTTAGTATCTATAGGGAAAAGAATACTCACTATCTTACAATCCTACATAGAAAACCACTACAAATAAATCTCCACATACTTACTCTAGTTGACCCCAAGATTTATATGAACTCGACCTTTTTTATTTCTATGTCCAAGACATATTTGGCTACCCCTAAATTCTTTAGATAAAAAGTACTAGAAAACTAAGTTTTGATCACTTTAATCATCCCCTCAATTTGTTTAAAAAAACATGTCATAAACATGTACAAGATAATTATCAGCTGTGAGCATCTTTTTAAATCTGCAAATACTAACATCTCAAACATGGGTTAGTACTTCACAAATCTATCAAAATAACTCCTATGAAATACCTTGTAGATGTTTCCAAATGCAATACATGACCAAATGAAACCAAAAACATTATGAAAACAACAACAATTACCTATTCCATAGTGGATTGGTGTCACATGTGCTAAAGACCCTTTCCCAATCCTTGATCAAAGCTCAAGATGATGTAAATGCAATGGAGATGATGAGCAAGATGAGTTCTCAAATTAAGAGAGTAACCTTGCATAAAAGTTGTGGATCCATGAATGAGAATGAAGGCCTTCTTTTATAGATTTTCTTGATGAGAGATTGGTCAAGATGGTGAATGTGGGACTAAAGATCCTCCAATGAGAAGAGGACACTTGTCAAGTGGTGATAGGCCAATGGTTGTGCAAGATTTGGGAAGAGTGCCCATGAGAGGGAGAATTTGAATTCAAATTTTGCAATAAATTTTGAGAGGGGGACAAGAAAAATAGCAATAAATGCTACATGAGGGACAAATCAACTTGTCATGTTGAGGGAAAATGAGGGCTTTTAATAAATCAATAAAATTGATTTATTTGTGCAAGTGGAGATATCTAGAGAATGCAAGTGGTGAGATTAGTATTTAATCATGATTAGATTAAATAAATGATGATTATGTTAGTTTAATGATGATTAGGTGAGTTTGACTTTTAGGACTTTGATATTTGATTTATTTAAATCAGAAAATGATGGAATATGATTTAGGATTTGATTTAAATGGATGTTTGATTTATTAAAAGGTTGATAATGTTTATTTGATTTTAAATGACCTTAGGAAATGGAGATTAATGAAATTACTGCTAAATGAATGAAGGTGAACCTAATGTGAAATCTAGTTCAGTTGATGAATGAACCTGATTAAATGCAGAATGTTAATTTTGCATGTCTACATTTTGCCCCTCTTTGAAGCAATGTACTTGTTGCGTTGGTTCAAAGAATAACTTACAATCAAAATTCAAAAAATTCTGATTTTTTGGATGCCCCATGGAAAGTACACTGTACATTGCCCCTCGAGATCGAGCGAAAAGATTCGATTTGAGAGGTCGATCTCGCGATAAAGAGGTTCAAAATGGATGGTTATGGACGATGATGCAAATGAGATGATTTTAAGATGCTTAGAATAACAAATCTATATTATCCTAAACAACTTAAATGATGATATGATATGAGATGAGATGATGATGTGATATGCTATGATTATGCAATGGATGATTTATGAGATGCTTAGACTAACAGATCTATATTATGATGATGATGAAATGCAATGCATGTGAAATTATCGATGTTCTATTATGTATGATATGAATGATATGTGGCATGTTGACGGTTTTAGATGCAGAATGGATGCATGATGGATGCATTGGTGATGTTATGTTAGCACGGAAAAATGATGACAAGAGGATCCAACAAGTCCACATTATGAGAGATGATGATGATGAATGATGATAAGAAATGATGATGATAGATGGATGATTTTGCTTTATCAAGGATTGGGATTTTCAAAGGGTCACTTACTTTATGTTTGATAACACGCCTAAGTACGATGCATCAAGGTATGAAGGACTAGGATGGCGTTGTACTTAGTGTGATGGACTTTGACTCGACAAATAGATAGGAGTATTCTTGTTCACACCTGACATACGGAAACCTTGCTAGGATGCACTTTAGAAGTTTTAAACATCTCGGACCAAAACACGAAGAGGTATAACCAATCAATGCAATAGTCAACAAGCCATCTAAAACATCCTCTATACATATCTAACAAAGAAAGTATTCGCCAAGTTATTTTACAAGAACGTCCAACAAGCACAGCAGACAAAAGAATAATGATCGTTGCCCCATTCCTATCTTTCTAAATCCTTCGTTCGGATATCATTGAGAGGTCCTTGGATTGAGCGCAATAAGATAAGTCAAAAGAAAAAGACCAAGTACACAAACAAGTCAGTGTTCTTCAATACCACTAACCAAAAGGGAATGTGTTTTTAAGGATAAGAACCGAAACTTATTGCCAAAAGATAATGCCCATTGTAGGAAGGATACATCCTAGGACATGTTAGTGGATGGCGGCACGTCATTTCATTTATCCAAAGTGTTCTTTATGATAAATAATGCCCCTTGTAGGAAGGATTCATCCTAGGACATGATGTTATCAGATGATTGATATGGGACTATTTGGATGATGGACTATTGACACAAAGACTTGACCAACTTCTTTACGTACTGACTGAGACTTGAGACTTGACGCTTTTGAGTTTTACTTTTAACCTGCTAGACTTGTTTCTAACTATTTCACCAAAGGTTGAGGATGACGATCAGTTTATTATGAATGGTGTTTATTGCAGGTGCAAGCGAGATGAGGCGGATGGATTTTTTCAAATATTTGGATTTTTTTTTATGTTTTGAGGCTGTTTTTGGTATTTTTCAAAGTTTTACAAATGTTTTGATTTTCAGTTTTCCAATGTTTTTGGGATTTTCTGATATTTTGACCGAGAGACTAACCTA
>VDFB02086081.1:286674513-286754925 GCA_007258455.2 Sequoia sempervirens | reverse complement strand
CACTAGTCTTGATTTGGAAACAAAAATTTCTCACCATTTGGTTTGCAATTTTGGACCCTACATTAGCTCAATTTGATTAGTGTATTATTTTCCAAGGCTTATTGGTGGGGTCACAATTAGTTCGTATGAGCTCAATTGATACCCTCATTGTCCATTATATGGGTAGTTGGAGTCCTTCAAGCACCTCTTCTATTTTCCCCTCAATCCTAGAAGATTTGGAATTGGATTAATGATTTATTTCAACCTTTTTATCCATAGCCTTTTTCTTGGCATATGATTCTCTTGGGAGATCGGCCTTGTGTCCCACATAAATTCATTCAAATATGACATGCTTTCAAGGTGGATATTATTTTTAGCATTTGGAAAGATAGAAATTCTACAATTTTCAGTCATTGTTGTGTTGACAAAAAAAATTCACTTTTTTCTAAAGTATTTTTTTTATTGTGTTACTAAAAATCCGAGTGCAAGCCAATAGGTTTCCCTGGAGGTGGCTCACCTTCATAAATTTCTTGAATTTTAGGGAAATACCCCTTGCACCATGAAAATATTTCCTTCATCCCCTTCCTACTCCTGGGGTCACTCAACTCCTCACGGGCATTAGAGAGGTGGGAGTCTTTCTACTCATGGAATCAAGTTGCTCGATTAAAAAATTCTCCCTCAACTATCCAAATAAATCATGGTCATAGGAGTGTGTCACGACCTATTTGGTGGCACTCAACCTCTCCACTCACTAAAGGTGTTTCTCCTAGGCAGCCTTCTGGTGGTACCTCTAGCTGGGTAGATTCCAACAAGTTTCTGATGAGAAATAAGTAGGTTCTAATAACAATTGCTAGGAAATTCAATCTCTATCCAATATGACTTTAATGGATGAGATACAAGGCTTGGACTATAGCAACATGAAAATATGGAAATTATATGCAAATCTAAATATTAATTTTCCTTAATATGGAAATACCATGATTAGATCCATCTTCTTTATGATGCCAAAAATCAACCAACATAACATGCTTATTAACACCATCTTATGTGAACTTATAACAAAAATATATAAAGAATAACATCACCATAAGATAACAACAATGGGGCACAATTTAGAAACATAAGAGCAACACATAACACATGATTTACGTGGAGAAACCCTTGCGAGAAAAAACTCCACCAAGAAGAGAGGCCAAGTATACGTTATCTTCAAATAAATGAGATTACAATACATTAACTTCCATTCTCCTCTTTTCCTCTTCCATGGTAGTACTTGTGCACATGTGAATAGCCTCTTTATGCCTCAACCAATCTTTATTCTTGCAATGAAATTCTGCATTCAATTGTTGCTCATACTTTCTACATCCAAGAAGCCAATTTTATAGACTTGTGAAGACATCTAATGCACCAAACATGGCACCCAAGGATGACCCTTCATTCCAAACGTCCCCAACCCTTGGATTACTTCCTTAAAATATAAAATTTTAGGACACCGATTTTGGCTCCAATACTTTCCCTTCAACTTGGGCACCCAAACTTGGGAGATACACATTACATTAAATGTAATAAATGAATGAATACCAAGACACATGTTGCCTCATTCCAAGCTGCAACTTGGAGAATACCAATAGTCACTCATTTTTCCTTCTTATCTTTTATTATCCCACTTTAGGCGTCCACATGTGTGAAAAACAATATTAAACATTTATGTTCACAAATCACTTTTACCACTACTAGTGGAACCCATCACCCCTTATGAATATATTACAAACAATGGTAAGAATTAATATTACAAAATATTTCCCAATTCACATTAAGTGCTTAGGGACACTTTCCAAGGATGTTGAGACAATGCAACATGACAAGATTGATAAGGTATATGACACGCTAGTGTTGGATATTTTTTTGACTCTCAATGATAAAGATGGGGTGGAACCCTCCTAAAAAAACTTTGAACCTTGATGATGTATGGGGTAAGTTGAGTGATCATGACCCTCTGCCTCCCCCTTCACCTACTACTCTTTTCACTTAGCAATTATTTCTATTGTGTTTTTTATCTAGGTTGCAACCCCCTTTAGACTATTGGGGTATGATTTCATATCCATCCACACTTTTTTTGTGAATATGTGTACTATAATTTCTTTATAAATGATAATTTTGACACTTATTCATAAAAAAATAATGTTCATCAACACTAAATTACCCTCACATAGCTTGTGCAAGTATTAAGATGACCACCGATCACCCACGATGGCCTAAATACATAGAAGGAAAGAAAATCACTAAGAAAATAATGAATCATTGCAACTCCAAAGTGGAAAAGAATAAAGTTTCATAAAAAAACAAGAATATTTTCCACCAAGGTAGAAATTGCACACTTATCAAACTAATGTCATCCACAATGAAGATAACATGTAACCAAGACAATGCCAATACTATTGCTAAATAAAAGATAAAATTATACCATCATAATCCTTTGCTTAAAATAAATTTACCAACTATTGTTATATGCCACAAACTTGCCCATAGAAAGCATGGATGAAGATAAATGGCTCCTCAAGAATCACAAACAAATGATTCCCTTAAAAAAACTTTAAATCGCCCAAAATATTCTCATAAAACAATGTAATCATGTTATTGAAAAATAACAAAAATGGGTCAAATCTGTTTTTTTATGGAGGTTAAACTGTGCTCATGTTATAATGTGAGCATGTTTAAGCGTGGTAGTGACTGACCCTTGGGTTTGGGTCTAAAAACCATAACACAATCCCATTATAATGTGAGCACATTATGATTTTCATAACACAATCCCATTATTGATTATTTTGACTCAAAAACCTTTTTGACCACTTTTTGGCCCCCATCTTTGTGTATATACTCTAAAGAATATTATTGAAAAATAAATTCATTCTTAGTTAATTTGGAAAATTACTACAGTAGTCACTTAAAAATATTTTCAAGATGTATTTGAAACAAAAATGTCAAGTAAAAGATATTTTAAAAATTATCTAATTTAAAATATCCTCTTTTCATTTAACATGTTAATGGAAAAAGAAAAAAAAGGTAATTGTGAGTTTATGTTTTTTTTACGAAATGAAAAGGGAAAGGGAAAGGTTTTATGACTCAATTATTATATTATCTATTTCTCTCCCTCTCTCCCTCTTGTGTAAGTGTCTACTTGTTTTTAAATTTAGATTTTGGTTGAGTGTGGTTTGCTAAAGCATTGGAAAGGAAGTATCTTGGAAAGCTTTCTTGGTGTGTAGGAGTAAAGAATATATCTCTAATGTGAGTATGTGCAATTATACTAAAACTAGAGGTATTTCTTTATTTATTTCAGAGAATTTTTTGTTGATTTATATTTTTGACAATGTTCATACTAGGTGGTTGTATATGGTATCTCATTCTTTAAGTTAGAATTGAAATTTGTACTATTTAAATAGATGCATTTATTTTATGGTGATGTTATCTATTTTTTAGAAAATCAAGATAGCATTTTCAAGTGAAAAAAATCTATAAAATTTATTCGATTGAATATTTGTGTTGTTAGGTGGATTTAGAATAAAAAGGTAATGTTAGAAAATGGATCGGTCTTTTTCTATTTATTTTTTAAGAACATAAAATGACCCAAAAACCTTTTAAAAATTCTCATAGAAAATATTTAATTAAAAAGGTGTGATCTATCCTATTTAGGGCAAGAGGGTATAATTTGATTTTGAAATTATGGTAAAAACTTAGTGAATAGTAATAAATATTGAAGCTTCTATTAATGGTGATTGAGATTTTTGCACGATTCTTGAAATTGTAAAAAGTGAATTTTAAATTTTAAGGCATGTCAAAAAAATTATTTTGTGGGATGAAATGTCTCATGTTATGTTGGTGTTTCCAATTGATTGTCTAGGTTTTTCTAAGGGTTAGCTAGATCTTGTATTCAAAAACCCTAGGTCAGTGGCCAACAAACAGGAGATAGATTTTATAATTGTTCTCCTTTGCACTTTAGGCTCTACAAAACTAAGGTGGGTTCCCCTATAACATCATTTAACTTATAGCAATGCTTACAATGATGCTTTGAATAGATTTTTCACACTAGTTTTATAGGAGGTGAGCCTAATTGGCTAAATCATCTTCAAAATCCTCCATCTGCTCTATATTTCTTGTTAGTTTGGATTGAGCATAAAACAGTAAAATGTAATAAAATTAAATTCTAATTTTGTTTGTGTTTGATTTTGCTTAGTTCTGAGCTTTGTGAATCATTTTGGTTGTTGCCTTATCCATTACAGAGTCAAGAAATGAAGTAAAACTCTCCTATAATAGACTAACTCTATGGATTCTTATAACCTCACTGCATTACAATGAGAAACCAACAAAAAGACAATACCATTATTCTTCTTACAAATCCTTTACTATAACACAATCTTTAATGAGTAAACTGAAAGAAAATTTAATCCATTCCTTGAACAAAAGCCAACAATTTAAACATCCATAACAACAAATGTGATATGAGAATCATGAATAATCCTTGATTATATTGATTCAAAAGAGGATGTATTACAATATGGAGACAGTAATAAATTGACATTTAAATTTGAGAAAAACACAATGAGTATTTGAGTCATCTTTGAGAAAAACCCTAATTCTATACAAAAATCAACACAAAAAGATCAACATAAAAAGTTGTTTAGAACAATCAAGAAGACTTGGCTAAATAGGTAGAGAAGTTTTCTAAAGGAACCATCTTGCATAATTTGGGATCTACCTTGCACAACGAAGGGTTATTTGAATCGTGCTCATTGCTAATTATCAATACATTGAGAACATCCACCATGTTGTGAACCAAATGATAAAGAAATTGAACATTGATGCTATTATTCTCATTATGGAGGAAATTCAATGGTAAAATTTTCGTAACTCCTATTATTTTTATCGGTTTGTATTGACCACACACTATTTTTATTTATGTTGTATTTTCATAATTTTATGTTATAATCTTACTACTCTATGTTATTATTTTATTTAATTGTGACTTTATTCAATAAAAAAACATTTTCTCACAAATCTTAAAAATCTAATAATCATGAAATGATGACCTTTTTGATAAGAAAACACATGAAACAAAAATTGTGTTGAAGTAACATGAAAGTTACTAATATATTTTCTTATTCAATATTAATCATCTTTTCAAATTTTTTTAGTGCAATACATTTTTCCATTTACCCTTCCAATTAACTTTATTAAAAAAATCTATTATATATGAACTTTAAATAATTATATAATAGCAATTTTTTCTATTATTTTTCTTTTTTTTTTAATGAGGTATCATATATATACTTTGACATGACATTCCACTAGGTTCTTTATCTTTTGAATTATTTTTTAAATGAACTTAACTAATGAAGAAAGGATGTCATTTTCCTAATGTGGGGTATGGGAAGGATTCTCCACATGCTTTATTCAATTCATTATGCTTCAACTACTACAAATAAATTTATTCCATCTATCCTACATTATCACCTACTCCTATGCTAGGGATCCAAGTAGTGCTACAAAAAAACAATGTGAGTTGGAAAATGATGTGGTTCATTATAAATTAATATCATAATTTGCAATTATTTTTTACTTCTTTTAGAACTTTTAAGCTAGTGGCGATGTTTCTAATTAATAATTATCTATGGGAAAAACCACAAATAAATATATTTTCTAATGGTAGGAATTCAACATCAAGAAGGAATATGGAGTACAAATTATATATCTAATGCACATGATATGCACCCCCAATCATGGATAAAAGTGTTATCTACTTTTAGAGGATATTGTGCATCTTGATTTGACTTGTCCAATTTTATGCCTCATAAGACACTTTTAGTATTGTATTCTTTCTTGGCTTGTGTGGTATTTCATTTTTGGTTCCATGACACTATGATGACTTTACTCTAGGAATTTGATCCTCTAGATGGTTTTTTGCTACTCCAAGTTGCCTTCAAGCTGTGACCTTTTCCCGCCCATATTTTTTTGTTGTATAGCTTGGTAGGTTAATGATGGAATATAAGAACGTTATTCTCATTAAAAAAATACTAAAAATAGGCTTACATAGTGTTGCTTATGAAGACAATGAGATGATGGGAATATATATATATATATATATTTTTTGATTTAGTGTTGTCATTTAATTGTATTTTTAGTAGGTTTAGAGAACTTTGTTTGGATAATCTAAAATAGAATATAAAGTGGGATCTATGAGAGGAAGAAGTTCTTTTTGAGATGCAAACAACACTCATCATCCTTTTATAATGATAATATTACGATTTCTATACAATGTAGGATAGGAGAATTGAAAAGGACATAGTGAATGTTAGGGAATAATTTATATTTAACATTATTGATTTTAGAATATGTTGATTTGTTGGTTATAAATATATTGTAAAAAGCATATTTTTCAACAAGTTTGAAAATAAAATTTATTGAGTGTTTGGAAATTAAGGAAGGTTAGTTGTGTCGTATTGATATATATATATGAAGTGTTTCTTTCCAATTTGATATGAATTATTTTCCCTCTAAAGAGTCATGTGTAGAATCTTTATCTCTCAAGTTCTCAAATATTGTACTTATATATTTAAATACATGTCATTACATAGCCATTAAAAAGGGTACTTTTCAATGCATCAAACAAGGTTTGGATTAGAACTTGGACATGAGAGATTTTTCAAATTTGTTTAAGGCATAAAAAAGTGGTAGAGACAACTCTAACAAGTCATTTCTAACAATTCAAGTGATAGGCGTGAGTCCAACAATTTGCTTCTACCAATTCAAGTGAAAGGTATCATGGAAAAACATTTTTCGAAGTTATGTGTTCATAACAATCTAATAAATTGTGTCTAGGAATGGGAAAGAGGTGCTATGAACTCTAATGAATTTATAACTGCAACTATCATACTCAACCTTCCTCATTGAATGTTATTATAATTATTATTCTAATTCAATCAATAGAATAATAATAATAATAATACAATATCGCTCAACTACATGGATGTCTAAGTACCCATTCCGAAGAAATTGGAGATCCAACATTATACATTAGGATTACAATTAAATATCACACTATCCTAATATTTTTGGGATAAATTAATTATTATCCTAAATCCCTAAAGTTGGGAATAATGTGACATATAAATAAGTTCTTTGAGCAAAATGCTTAACTGGCTTGGCTTTGACCCCAAATTTTGTAAGAAAGTTAACATGCTATTTGTTGATTTTAATGCCAAAGTATATGTTAATGGTTTCTTTTCCCCCCAATTTCCTTTGCAAAAATCCATTTCCAAGGCTGCCCTCTTGCTCCATCTTTGTTTGTCCTTGTTGTTGATGCTCTTGGCCATCTTTTCCATAATGCAATTTCCACCAATCTCATCCATGGTATCCTACTTCCATGTAATATTAAATCCCTCAATTCTCACATTGTTGATGATATCATGTTGTTCATATAAAATTCAGCTAAAGAAGTAGCACACAAACTTGATATATTAGAGCTCTTTTGCACTATTTTTGGTTCTAAACTAGCCATGCATAAAACTAAATTTATCATGACCCGCCCTAGTCCTCAGTCTCATTGGATTCCTAGTGAATGGAATGAAGTAAAACATGGGTCTATCACTAGATACCTTGGGATTCTATTTGGAATTGGAGTTTCTCTTAAATATTTATGGAGATGGTTCATGACTAAACTCAAGAAAAAGTTCATGAATTAGACTAACCGATTTTTATCTATGGCTGGGCAAATACAAGTAGCAAATAAAATTCTCTTGGCCAACCATATCTACATCTCTCCATGTTGGTTGCCCTCTAAGAGTTGTTATAATCAATTGACCCAATTGCTAAGGAATTCCTTTGGGCCCAATGGGGCAATATGAGGGGCATTCCTATGACCTCATGGACACATTGCATATAGCCAAGAGATAAAGGAGGTCTAGGAATTATCAAACCTTATACCCAAGGTATATTTCTTACCACTAAATGGATTCTTAGGGCCTTAGAGGGAGAGGCCCCTTGGAAATGCCTGGTTCAACATCACATCCAATCTGTCACTAGTGGTCGTTCTTCGACTATTGTTAATTGGAAAGACAAAATTCTTCTTGCACCCTTTTTTAAAACACGTGAGTCTACTCCTGTTAACTCCATTTGGTCTGCCTGGAAAGTTACATCCAAAAAGCTAACTTGGTTTGATCAAACCTTGAGCCATGGCCTAAGCTTTGCTTCTTATTCCATTTGGTGGAATCACTTAATTCAACAGGATGGAAACCTCTTGGCACATTAAAAATATTAAGGGAAAACTGTTAATTTTCTTATAACCCAGCTACAAATTAATTGCACAATAAATTCACAAAGTATAATCAAATATCTGATTTATAACAATTAATACATTGGGTTAAATAACAACTAATAACAGTGGAAGCAAAAAATAACAAGAAGCCAATCACAAATAGACAATAACACATAATTACCCAGGAAACCCCAATGTGGGGAAAAACCTGCAAATGTTGGATCTTCTATTCAACCTAACAACAAAATTTTCTTTCAAAAATATAATACCAGTTTTCTACAACAATCTTACATATATAGAGCCCAATTGCTTTACTTAGCATGCGAGAAAAGAATCCTTGCATTCTTTGGCTTTAAATCACACATAAAATCACTCTTGGATTTATCTTATCCTTACAAACTCGAAAAAAATCTATTAAAGAATAAAAATCTTGTTGTTGTTGAAAATACAACTCAAATTGCTTTAAAGCATATCCAACTCGAGTTTCTTTAAAGTGCTTTAAAGAATAACCAACTCGAGTTGCTTTAAAACAACTCCACATCCCACCTTTCAAGCTACAAAAATCAACACTCCCTCTTAGCGGGGAAGGTGTTATGCACAACACCCAACTTGTCCTTGAAGAATTCAAACTTGATCTTTATCAAGGCCTTGGTCAGGATATTTGCACTATCTATTCATCCGTAGGAATGTACTGGAGCTTCACTATCCCCTTCTCCACACAATCTCTGATGAAGTGGTACTTGATCTCAATGTGCTTTGACTTGTCATGAAACACTGGATTCTCAGAGAGTTTGATACAACTTTGATTATCATAGTAAATGACTATAGGATCTAGCTCCTGATCAAAGAGCCCAAATATAGGTTTATGAAGCCAGATAGCCTCACATGTAGCCATACTAGCTGCCATATACTTGGACTCTACAAAACTCAACGCAACTAACTTTTGTTTCCTTCTATACCAAGAGATTGCTCCTAATTCCAAACTGAAACTGCACCCTGAAGTGCTCTTACAATCAGTTGTACTACCTGCCCAATTTGCATCAGTAAACCCCTCGAGCTTCACTCCATCCTGCTGAACATACTTCAGCCCATAATCAATTGTGCCTCAGAGATATCTCAAAAAATTCTTTGCATCTATCCAGTGCACACATTTAGGTTCCACCATAAACTGATTGAGTGACTTCACTGCAAAAAAAATGTCTCACTTGGTGTTGAACATATACATAAGAGATCCTATCAATTATTTGTATAAAGTTGGGTCCACTGCCTTTGATCTAGAAGCATCAATCTTCTTCCACTTGGTCACAAGTGGCGTTGACATGGGCTTATAGTTATCCATCCTAAATAAATTCAAGATATCAATTAAGTACTTCCCTTGTCCAAGGAAGATCTCTCCCTCTTTCTTCCACAACTCCAATCGCAGAAAGTAGTGCATCAACCCCAAGTCCTTCATCTCAAACTCTCCTGCAATGTCCTACTTGCAGTGTGCTATGAGCTTCTTTGACCCTGTGAGAAACAAGTCATCAACATATAACACCAATATGAGAAGTTTGTCCTTCACTTGAACATAGTACAAGTTCAAATCTGCCTCACTCTTGATGAAGCCCATACTCTGCAAGTAATTGTTAATACATGAATACCACGCCCTGGGAGCCTTCTTGAGTCCATACAGTGCTCTTTTCAACCTACAGACATGAGAATCCCTCCCATGTGCTTCAAATCCTTTTGGTTACTCTATGTAAATCTATTCCTCAATCACTCCATTGAGGAAGGTCATCTTTACATCCATATGGTGAATCCTCCAACCCATCTACATTGCTATATAAATGATAGCTCTTATGGATGAGTACTTGGATACTGGAGCGAAAGTCTCGTCATAGTCAACTCCTTCCTTTTGAGAAAATTCCTTAGCCACAAACCGGGCTTCAAACTTTTCCACACTACCATCTGCAACATGCTTAATCCTATACAACCATCTCGAGCCCATCACTGACTTATCTTCCAGTCATTGTACTACCTCCCACACACTATTCTTCATGATGGAAGAATACTCTTCCACCATGGCATCTCTCCATACTTGGTGCTTGGATGCCTCCTAAAAGCTGGAAGGCTCTAATTTAATTAATTCACTCATAAGTACCACATACTCAGAATAACGTATGGGATCCCTTCTCTATTTGACTAAATCTTGAGGATCACCTACATATTCTTGAGCCTCTCTTAATGTCTGCTCAGTTGCCCTATTTCTTCTCTTCTCGGTAATAGGAATTTGAGGCTAAGGAATTATTTGTTCCTCTTGATCAACTTGCTTGGCCAGCTTGCTCTGCTCTCCAACTTGCATGACTCAGGTTTGAGGAATTTTTGTTGCCTTAATTGTGGGTGATTTCTCCTCCTCATTCATCAAGTTGCTAGACTTCTGAAGAGCCCTATCTTCCTCAAACTTCACATCTCTACGAACCACTATTTTCCTGAGAGTGGGAATGTAAACCCGATAAGCCTTAGAAGTTTCACTATACCCAACAAGGATACCCTTCTCTGCAATAGGTTTCAACTTGGTTCTCTTCTCAACAGGAATGTGACAATACACAAGGCATCCAAAGATGTGAATATGCCCCAAATCTAGTTTCTTTCCAGTGAACACCTCTTCAAGAGTCAACTTTCCCAACACTTTGTGAGGGCTCATATTCTGTAAATACACAACTATATTGCAATATTCTGCCCATAAGAACCAAGGCAAATCCTTATCATGAAGCATGGCCTTGGCTGCTCCAACTATATCCCTTTTTTCTCCATTCAGCAACCCCATTTTGTTGTGGGTTGTACAAAATTTTCAACTCTTTCTTCATACCTTCCTGAGTACAAAAATCTTTGAAGGCATTCGAGGTATACTCACCTCCATTATCAAACCTTAGTATCTTGATCTTCCTCCTTGTTTGGTTCTCCACGAGAGCCTTAAACTCTTTGAACCTACTAAAAACCTCATCTTTATTCGTCATGAAATATATCCACGTCTACCTGGAGAAATCATCAATGAAGGTAACATAATACTCATATCCATTCAAGGATGTTGTTGACATAGGTCCACACACATTTGAGTGTAAGAGATCCAAAACCTCTTTAGATCTAGTGTCATTGCTTGGAAAATTAGTCTTGGCATATTTCTCAAGAGTGCAACCCTTGCACACCTCATGCTTTTTTGTCTTCATTTCAGGCAGCCCCGTCACTATTTCCTTAAGAATATTAAGTGCTTCATGGTGAAGGTGAGCCATCCTCCTATGCTACAATTCTCCTAGTGCTTTACAACTACTAACCAATGCATGTGTTGGATCAAACTGTAACTGAAACAACCTTCCATGCCTAACTCCAATCACTTTTGCAACCTTGGAATATTTGGGACAAATATATACTTTTCCCCTCTCAAAGGTCATGATGTAACCCTTTTCTTCCAAAGTAGAAACTGAGATTAAATTCTTTGTCATGCCAGGGACATACAATACATCCTGCACGAACAAAGGTTTTCCAAACTCCCTCTAAAACTTGATGGTGCCAATACCAGTTGCATGGTACTTGGCATTGTCTCTGAGCTCAATATAGAAATTCAACTTCTTCTCCTCCAACTTGGTGAAACATTCTCTGACTCCCATCATGTGGCAAGAAGCCCCACTGTCAATATGCCATACCTTGTTGACAATTGAACTTGAGAGACAGGGAATGAGTGAAAACTCATTCTCAAATCGTGATTCAAACTCGTCCACCTCTATTGTAGCAGTAACTTTCTTCTTTTGCTTGTCCTTATTTTTCTTATTCGAACATTGACTGGCATAGTGACTCATCTGATGGCAGCAAAAACATTTTATCTTGCTCAAATATTTCTTCTTCTCACTCTTGGAAGAAGAACCTTCTGTTTGCTCTTTATTGGACTTCTTCTTACCCTTGCTTGCAAGAGCAAGATTCTCCTCAATGAGCACCTTCACAAATTTCCTCTTGAACAAAATCATCCCAAAGTCTTTCCCAATCAGGTAGCCAATCTCTACCGACAACACACTTGAAAAAAACTTCCTAGTGCTTCAAAAAACCATTCAAGGCTATACGCACCAACTCATCTTCATCAATCATCTCTCCAACAACAACAAGCTCATCCTTGACTTGTGTCAGCTTGGACAAGTAAGAGGTCACACTCTCACCTTTGGACATCTTTGTATTATACAATTTTTCCTTGAGCATCATCTTACGACTCTGATAGTCTCTTTGATAAAGTATTGTGAGTATATTCCACATCTCCTTGGCGGTGTCTTTCCCTAATAAATGAGGAATTAAATGATCTCTTACTCCATCTAGGATAATCCGCTGAGCTTTGGCCTCTTTGACTTCATGCGAATCTAAGGCAATAGGACCATTTATTGGTGGCCTCTCTTTTGTACTAGCATAGACCCACAACCTGTTCTCCTTGAGAACAGATGTAATTTGAACCTTCCACTGCAAAAATCTAGGCGCACCCTCAAGTTTGTCCTCATATCGAAAACACTGGTTGCCATAGCCACAAAAAGAATTGGAGACAAAAATTTGAATTTTTTTCTTGAAATCTGCATCACAAATCTTGGCTTCGTATTCAGAGTTTAGCTCTCTGATACCATGTTAATTTTCTTATAACCCAGCTACAAATTAATTGCATAATAAATTCGCATAATATAATAAAATATTTGATTTATAACAATCAATACACTGGGTTAAATAACAAATAATAATAGCAAAAGCAAAAAACAACAAGAAGCCAATCACAAATAGACAATAACACAAAATTACCCAAGAAACCCCAATGTGGGGAAAAATATGCAAATGTTGGATCTTCTATTCATCCTATAGAACCCCAATCCTAGTACCTGGAAAAACACAATAAACAAACACATTAGAAGATTCAAATGCAAGTTAAGATCAAAGTTCCCCATAAAATCCATTAGCAATGCTCAAAATAGGAATACAAGCAAGAACACAATAAAAAGCAAGGGCATAGATCAAATCCTATTAAAAACATGCAAACTCTTAATCTTATGGGGGAGTTGGTGCCAATTTGATGTGAAAATTGGCGCTTTCCCAACTCCTATGATGCAATGTTGATGAGTGATGAAGTTTGATCCACTTGATGAAGATTCACTTGAGCTCCATGATGAAAAATCTGCATAACCTAGCTATAAACTTGATAAAATGGATGAAAATGCTAATGCTTTGAAGATGAAATTGACTATAATAAGTTTGCTCAAATTGTGGATGATCAAATGAGGAGAGAAACCTCTTATTTATAGAAAGACAAGATGGAAGAATGCCCAAAATGAAGCAATGTGGGACTAACTTTCAACCAATGGTAAGATGCCACTTGTCAAGATGTGAATGGAGGAAGCTTGAGCACATTTTGGAGAATGTGCAAAGAGGGGGGAGATTCAAATTCAAAAGATGTCTTGAAGGATGAGGTGAAAGGTGAAGCAAATGTGCATGGATCAAGAAAAGGACATGTAAGATATTTTGAATGCTTTGTTGGAAGGGACGAGTCCTTTTGGGGGGAGATTTCAAATTTGGGGAATATTCCAACTATTGATGCCTTTTTGAAAGAAAATAGATGATTTAATAAATTGATAAATTGATTTTCATGAGCAAGTGGAAAAAGCTAGAGGATTTGATGGATTAGGATTAAATTAATCAGGATTTGATTAATTTAATGAGGGATTAGATGATGTGACTAATTGATTTAGATTTATGGGTTAATTTAAATCAAAAGATGAGAAGAATGTGATTTAGATACTAATTAAATAAAGATTTTTGATTTATTTAATTAAAGGGGATGAATGTTAGATTAAATCAAATAAGGTTTTAATTTATTTAGTTTAATAGAGTGACTTTAGATATTTAATCAAATAAAATGAATTATTTAATTAAATAGGGACTTAGGATTAATTAGATTAGATTGATTGATTTAATTAACAAAAGAGGGAGAGACTTAATTAGATAAATGATTTATTTAATTAAGAGAGGAAAATTGATGAATTTAATCAAATAAGGGTATTTGATTAAATGGTTAGATTGAGGAAGATTCAGGATGAATTGGTGTTAGTAAAATCAGGATCAGGTGTGATTGGTATATTTTCCATGTCTACATAGCCTAACAACAAACTTTTCTTTCAAAAATACAATACCAGTTTGCAAAAACAATCTTACATATATAGAGACCAACTGCTTTACTTAGCGTGCAAGAAAAGAATCTTTCCTTGCATTCTTTGGCTTTAAATCACAAAAAATCACTCTTGGATTTATCCTATCCTCACAAACTCGAAAACATTCTATTAAAGAATAAAAATCCTGCTGTTGCTAAAAATCCAACTCGAATTGCTTTACAACATATCCAACTCGAGTTGCTTTAAATTGCTTTAAAGCATAACCAGCTTGAGTTGCTTTAAAAAATCTCCACATCCCACCTTTCAAGCTACAAAATCAACAAAAACACCTTTTAAAAAAATAATTCAAACTTTTTGTGACCTTTGGGACCCTAGCAATTTTCAATGGTTGTCGTGACAACAACTCAAAGACCAATTCAATTTGCTTACTTCATGGAAGTATCCTTTAGTGAAAAATTCAGTAGCTAATAACCCCTAAACTATTGTGTTTGCTATCCCTTCCCTACCACATGACAACTTTCTAAAGGACTGGAAATGGCCCATCATGAAAAATATTCAAAGTGTTCCTCTTAAAGCCATTATAGATAGCTTCTCTTGACTACCTCCTTGGAATCCAAACTCAATGCCAAATGGAAATGCAATCTTAGTCGTAAATGGTGGAAAAAGTTAAGCCTCCAAATCTAGAAATCAAAAGTTGATGCTCAATCCCAATTAACTACATAGAAAGTGCTTCACATCAAATTTCCTATCATTGTTCTCCTCTCTTTCATTTTCTCACCACATGTATGTCCTTTCTGCTTTAAAAGGAATTCATCAAGCATGTCTTTTGGATTTTCACTCATGTTTTCCAACTATGGCACTCTCTCTTTTCCACTCTCCCAGGTCTATTCTTTCAGACCTAGTCTTGGAAAATAGCTCTTCTCGGGCATTCACCTCATCACAACATCATCACCCAAACATTAAGACATGCTATCATCAATCTCATATGGAAGTTTTGATGCTCGGTTGTCTTCTCACACTCTTTTCTTTCCCTACAAATAGAAACTCATATGGTGTGCTCAAGCTTATCCTTGTATATCCATGTCATGCAAACTATGCCTTGACCGAGCCTAGATCTCATTGAAATTCTATATAATATTCAAGTGCAAATTAACAAGTTTGAGGATCAACTACAAAAACCTAAAGGAAATTGATCGTGATGATCTTACTAATGTTTGGTTATTCACAAAATGAGATGTGGACATGGGCTGCTTTAAACCTACTCCTCAAACAAGTTTCTGGTATAGTTATCACAACAACTTCAATATCTTGGAAAGACTGCAAGAATTCTCTTGAGCCTTAGCTTGGGTTAGGAATGTTGGGAAGCTCGTGATCCAGATGCAATCCTGTGTTCGATTTTTTTTGTCAAGGCTTGGATGCAACATGGATCATCTTTAAATTCTATTATTCTATAGTATATTGAGCAAAAATGTGGGGATTTTTTTTTGCATTGTTTGTGACCAAATTTCCATATTTTTTACTTTCAATGCAATTTCCCCTAGTTGCTTGGGCTATTTTGATGGAGGTGGTTCCAATACAGTTTATAAGAAGCTGAAACAATTTGTGCAATATTTTGTCTCTTTCAAAGTAGTAGGGATAATACTCATTTTGGTTTACAGAGGTGATTCCAACACAGTCTATATGAAGCTGAAACAATTTGTACAAGCCTTTGCTTCTTTCAGAGTAATAGGTGATTTTTATATGATTCAATGCATCTTTTCTCTGATCTACTACAACACTGTGGGAATTTTGTTAGGTGTTTTCAAGAAGCCTCATGCCAGGTCACTCTTTAGCATTGGTACATGGGTTCTTTGTCCACCCAATCTTCTTTGTCTCCATATGTTGGTGCTGAGAAAACTGTAGCATGCAACTTGTCTTTTGAAAATAGGGTTCAACAACTTTATCGCCAATGACAAAACAAAAGACAATGTAGAAAAGTGTAAGGAAGTAGAATGGTATGTTAAGATTTTTGGTTAAAACTATATATGATTTTTAAAATCGAGTTTCGGATCAAACTCTATGATCCATGGATAAAGTAGAATTGTTATAATTTGAAAAAAAAAAATTCTATATAAACATTTGCTGATGTAGGTTTTTAGAAACCATTGTAACTTCCCTCTTCAAACCTATTTGTTTGGTTGGGATATGGAGCTTCAATTGTTTGATCTAGAAGACTTTTTGAGACACTTTGATAACATTTGTAGTTTTTTGTTTTTCCTTTAATTAAATTATATCTTCTCTCATTAAAAAAAATCATTCTTAATAATAGATGAAGTTGTGTTTATGTTACAAAAATTAGTTTTCAAGTTAGTTTACTTATGTTTATAATTATATCAATTGAATGGAAAGTAGATTTTTTTTTATGCAACAGGGGTGTCCCTGCGACCTAGCCGAGTGGCCCAGCAACCCATACCTTGGGTACCTAGGGCGAGTTGGGACAAGAGTAGCCCCTTGCAGATGGACACCATAGCCCACATACAGGCCCATCGATCAACCGCGAGAGCAGGGGATTGAACCAATGGAAATTATATTTTACCATCAAGATGTATATTAAGATTATTTGTCTATTTAGGTAATATCTTTGTATACAAATTAATTTTTTAATTATTGGAATAAAAGTCATTTGTGTGTTTTTATTCTCAATTATTGTGTACACTAGAATAATCATCTTTATTTTTAGCTTGTGGGAAGGCGTTGATGTTATGTTTAGATTAGTTGTTTCATCTTTCAAATCTAGAAAATATTGCTTGCAACTTATGGTTCTTATAAATCTAGTGCTTGTATTTGAGAAATTTTTTTTTTTTATGGAAGTACATAAGTGAGTCCCACTTGTGTACAAAAATGAAAAATGCAACAATAAATCATTCTCAAAATTTCCTATGCTCAATTAAGGGGGCTTCAATTGATCCTAGTCAACACATGAAGGTGTCATGTTGCACCCTATGATAGTAGCAAGTTCAATCAAAACCCATTGATTTTTTTATGATAAAATTTGAGGCCATCAAATTATTTTGGTACTTTTCCTATGAACTAAATGAGAGACCTCCTCTGCTCAAATTCCTCTACTTCTCTTTCAAAAAAATTTCAAGGTATTCTTCTTTTATCTTCTCATTTTGTTGTATGATTTTTGTTTTCTTGCTTTTGTGTATGTTTTAAAATATTTTACAATTCATTTTTTTTCTATAATTAAAAAAAAGAAATTTATAAAACTAATAAACTAATAAATTAAACATCTAAGTAAATTGATCTAAAAATATTAAACTTTGTATACTTATATTTTAAATTTTATATTAAAAAATGATTATTTATTTATTTCATTAAAAAAATTAAATATTTATTTTCTTAAATCTTATTATTAAAGTGTTTAAAATTTTAGAATTCTTAAAGAATTCATGCAAATATGGCTATTAGGGGTAGAGATGCCACAATCCAAAATTTGACAAATACGTTAACACATTTGGAGAAAATAATTAATAACATTCATAACCTTCCTAATACTTGTAACTTAAAGTTGAATAGAGAGCAAGTGGAACTTCCTCTCCTTCCTTGTTGGTCCATATCTTTGGTGTTGTAGCAGGATGAGGAAGAGATATTGTCTTTTATCTACTAGATTAGAGTTACAAAATGTGCTTGACACATTTAAATCATACACTTCATATGATGAGGTCATTATTTATATTTTTATATCATCATCATATAGTGTGATTCTCTATATCATATGGTGAAATTAATCAATTAGTCACCACAAAATATGTTAAGAGTATGTTTCCATTTTATGCTAGTATAGAGAAGATTGGAACTTATCATGTCATTGGATGTGAGGACCCTATTGCAATGATTTTGATTTATACTCATTGACTTTGGTTTTTCATCTTGTATAGTCATAAAATGATGAGGTGCCACCATATTTTTTATAGTTATGTGTGTTGATGTGTTTTTTATGCACCTCAACATAGGCAGTGCGTAGGTGCACTACCTCTCTTCAAAGGAAATCTCCAACTGCAAGCTGTTGAAAATATCCCCAAGGTCTCTTGGGTGTCAGGTCATGACTTGCATGGAACTCCTCAGTTGATTTTGATGTGATTTTGCTAGTAATCACAGGGCGGACTTACGTAGTTGAATGCGGGATGGATCTTCAAATCCGAAGTTTCTAAGATGGGAAGTAAAGTGTATTCTGTTGTAGGTTTGAACAACAATCTAAAACTTTGATGTTTTCTTTAGGTTTGGCTTTACAATGTGATGAACCTTAGCATAGGCTATTTCTTAAAAAAAAAGAAGGGAAAAGAGCAGGGAAGAGGGAAGGTTCCTGTATCTGCAACTAACTATAAACAGTGATCATGGAAGTTCTGCTATGGACAACTCCTTTCAAACATGATTCCACTTAACCAAGAGGTCTACAGTATCACAAAATTTGTGCTATCTTCAAAGGTCTGCAAGTATTTTACCATTCATCCACCATTTGCATGCATGAACAAAGATAAAGATTCAAAGAGCAACTTTAAATTTTAGCCCAGGCTAACTTTGAAAGGCCATTTACCAACAGTAAACAATGAAAAGTATGGGCTAGGAGGCATCAACACAACATGAATTTCTATAATCACAGAACAATAGGACTAAAATCTATCAAAGCAAGGATACAATTAGCTAAAACAACAATGTGAATCTACCGAAAGCATCTAACAATGGAGATTGAACCATGAAACACATGGAGAAATAAGAAAATACACCAAGTCAATATATTTTCATTATAAATTTCAGCAACATGTCTTTACAACAACTCAACTCTCCTTGCAAATGAGAGAAGACCCCTATTTATAGTGCCCAAAAAGCTAAATGAATGGCCAATATTTATTTCTATTGTGTGGCCAAGATTCATTACAAAATAGGGTTTCACCTACCCCCAATATATTACAATTTAAAAATACATCTTTGTCCTTTTGCCTATTTTGTCACTTAGTGCTGGCACTATAGCATCTTGTCTTTTGTTGATTGCTCTTTTGTTGTAGCTATTCCTTTGGGAGATCCTCATTGGTAATAGGATTCTCCTACTTCTTCGAAGCTGCATATTCCATGAATTTTAGAATAACAGGTTGGAGCTTGTCTATCTCAATGATCTCATATCACAGCATCTGGTAACTCCATTCTTTTGCATTATCTTCAAGCTTTTTCCAGTCTTCATCATACTTTACGCCCTGATCTCTAAACAGCTCCGATTGGTCGAAGGCACGAGCGGTGAAACTCATGAATTCCATTGTTACTTCACTAGACATCTCGTCCTCCATCTTCTTCTGAAAGTAAGGTTTTATCTTCTCGAGATCCATTTGCACTGCGGGCATATCATACTCTGTCACCAACTTGAGATATCGGGCACATTCTGCCCTAATTTATTTGACCCATTCGATGTCTAGATCCACCTTACTCATTATCTATTCCATCCTTTCCTTTCTGTTATCGAAATCCCGCCTCCACACATCCATCAGCCAGTGATCATCTCTTTTGAATGCAAGCTCCTTTTCCCATGTGGCTTTTGGTAACTGAAGGATGGCCTCAATATTTGGATAGGTGGAGTCATACATTGCAGGGAAGTCGGTACAAAGCTTCTTCATGCTCTCTAGACATTTTTGTAGATCCAAGAACTTGTTGGCTGTTCGAACAACCCGGCTAATACTCATGTTCCCAACGTACAAGACCTGTCGGAACCAACTCTTTGTAGTCTTGTCCAAGTTCTTTCTCCTCTCCAACTTGTCAATTTGTGCTTTGGATAGTAGTTGGGGTGGAGCTGCAGATGTGGTAGGCATGTCATCCACCAAAGACCATTGCTGGATGTAATCCGTCAAGGTGTACACCTGTGCTTTAAGTTCATCCTTCGTGACCTTGTCATGTTTTATCAAGTGCACTACTGTAGCCACTGACTCCTCAAGGTGTCCTACCTTCTGCTCCTTGGTAGCGGTCCCCAAGTTGATGGTGGAAATGTTGTAGCTTATACTAGCCTGGCCTTCCACACGCGTTGCTATCTGTGTGGTTTGGGACCCGGAAGCATCCATCGTTATTTTGGATCTCACTTTAGGCTTTTTCTCCTTCCTGGTTGAGATTTGTGCTCGGGCTAGGATAGCTTCTAGCCTTGCTCTTGGATCCTTAGGAGCGAGAGTCCTCTTTTCAAACTATTTTTCCAACCACTCGAGCATGACATATTCTTCTTTTGATGGCTCTTTATTGCCTTCACCCTTCTCTGTTAGGCCCTCAGTTTGTGCACATTTCACCTTGGTGTTGTCTCCCTCTTCCTCATCAGAATCCAGGATGAATGTGAGACATTTGACGGGAGGTTTAGCAATCAACTGTCCTCAGGGACTTCCTTCCTCTTTAGTTTCCTTTTCCTTTATGTCTTCAATCTGCTCATTTTTGTGTAGGTACCCCTTGGGCTGGTCCTCTTCTTTGTCTTTTTCTTCTGTGGGAGGTGGCACAATTTCTAGTTGTTTTTCCTCTACAGGGGTTTCCACAATTTCAGCTGTCTTGTCGCCCTCCTCCTCTTCTCTAAGAGGTGACCTTTTTGTCTCTTCTTCATCGTGTTTTAGTTGTTGGGCCATCTCTTCTTCAATATCATCATCAAAGGTTTGTATGATGACCTTACTGCCGACATCCTCCTCCTCATCCCTGCTCTCGGAAGAGCCTGTTCCTTCCTCCTCGTAGGCCACTCTGTCAATTGTCCAGTGTTCATACTCTTGGTGTTCATGGTATTCATTGACTTCCTATTCAAATGGCTTCGAGGCCTCTTGCTCCCGTCTCTCCCACTCCTCAGAGATTAACATGGTGGCCTCCATAGCTGGCAGTCCTGCCAGAGGCTGCGAAGGTTTAGTAGTAGCGAGGATCTACGCTAGGGTTGCCTGAAGAGTGGGGTCCATAACAATCTGGGAGAGCTCAGAAGGGAGATTTTGCATGTGTTTCGAGAAGGCCTCAGGCAAGGCAGGAGCTGGCATTGGTGCCGTTACTGTAGCTAATGGGAGTGATGTGGTAGGTGACATGGCGATAGAGGAAGGAGGAGTAGTTACGGCAGAGGAAGATTCAATTACTATTACAGGCTCGACCAGAGGTGAAGGGGCAAGATGGATTGAGATGTCCACTGTCGGTGGGGATGTGGCAACCATGGCTAGGGAGGCAGATGGTGGGGCAGTCGAAACAGGGAGTGCCGAAAGAGGTTCTAACTGATTTGTAATTTTTTCTTCTTCATCTTGGATTATGGGTTGCTCCGTGGTGCCTCTTGTTTGTTTGAGCCTTTTAGAATTTGAGCCTCTTGGATCTTTCCTTGTGTGTACTTTGGGATCTAAAGAGTTTTTTGTTTCCGTTTCTTTCCTCTTCTTAGATCTAGTTATTGGAGGAGATTTGGATGTCCCGCCCGGTGAAGTTGTGGCAGTGACATCTTCAGTGGTACTGGGCTCACTCTTTAGCCCTTCATATGTCAAGACCACTCCTTACTGTTTTAGCCGGCTCACTTGTCCTTTAACCCATTCTTCAGTTTGGGCCATGATGGGTTTGGTCACGATGTCAAGGTCATCGACCTCCTGTTCATCCCAATCAATTGCGGGCAGTGGTAAATTGGCAACTGCATTATACCGAGGATCCATGACAGTGCCTTCATCTTCTTCTACTTGATATGGTATGGAGAATAGTCACACCCTTCTTACGAAGTATGTCATCATCCTCATATAGTGCCTGGCACGCACCTCTTTGTCATCCTGGAAATTTGCCCAGAAATCCTTGACATTATGTAAATGGGCGTACTCTAGCCTCAGTGCTTTTCTTACATGCCCATATGGGTCCATCTGTGGGCGAGAAGTGTGTAGTTGGAAGTGGTATTCCACCAGCTCCTTTTCTAAATTCCCAGGGCACTGGGAAGTTTGTAGTTTGTACATGCCCTGACCGAGGGTCAAGGGATAAGAGACCCCTACCAAATGCTTGCTGCTAAGGATGGTGTGCACATGTTACAGCTATCAGGAGAGTTCCAATAGTATAATCCAGTCATTGGCGTACCGGGGTAACCTGTTTGGCCTTTCAGTGAAACCCTAGGTGCGAATGTAGGTAAACTTGGGGAATTGAAGGAACATGAAGGCATGCTGCTTTAGGAATTCCCGCGCACTGTGGGAAACCCTCCTCTCAAAGTCCCCTCCAAGTAGTCAGATGACGTGGCCAGTGAAGGAATCATTGACCCTACAGTATTCCTTCTTAAAAATTTTGAATTGGAGCTGGGGATGTTTGTCATAGACTTTCAATCTTCACCCTGGCTCCTCGTTAGGTGCTATAAATAGTCCACTATACTGCCTCTGCTTTGCCAAGGAGTAGATAGGAGGTCATGTAGAACTTGGAACTTTTCTTCACGTTCATGAACTACTCATGGAAACAGTCGCTTATCATGCCTCCCCAGTAGAATGAGGCCTTCCTGGTGACATCCTCATTCTTGCGGAGGATCTACTCAACAAAGTAAACCATCCATTCCTGAAAGAATGCAGCGATGGACAAGCCCATTACCCAGATCAGCATGGTGACCAAGTCATGGTAGTCTTCATGAAAATCATTGCGGAAGAGTTCTTGCGGAACCTTCACGGTGCTACCCCTTTTTTCCTTGATCCGATTTTGATTTATCAGTCTCCTGCAACCCATCGGGTTGTCATCCCATGCTGCCTTACATTCCTCTATGGTGGGTGTTTCCATCTCTTCAAAAGTGGGAATGTGGAAGGTCTTTGTAATGCCCTCAACTGACATGTCTGCTAGAATATTACCATCTCTATCAACGATGGTCCTTGTCTCAGGTTGATAGGCCTGCCGACAGGCCATGACTAGCTCAGGGGCAATGAGAGATGGGGGGAAGTGCTCAGCTTTTGCGATTCTACTTTGCCTGATTAACCTGGCATTGTCAGTCCTCAGGTGAATTCTGACCCTTTGCGTAAATTCATCAATATCGACCTGGCCAATATTGGTGTCTGTGATTTCTTTCCAGTCTGTGGTGATTTTTGATCATAGAGGTTCATCTTGGAATTGGAACTTCATCTGTTCCTTATCTTCCTTCCCATGATGAGTCTTTCTTGACTTCTTTCCTTTGTCCTTCTCTGCAGTCCCCTTCGAGGGCCCTGCACCCGATTCCATATATCCTACAAGCATGGAAACAATGAGTACAATTGATTATAAAGGTATGGGCATTAGTAAAAATCCAATTTAGACAATATATGACTGATGAAATCAAATGTTTTCTTCAAGATATCATTATCCATTTATTGGAGGGACTTCGGGTAATCCGGACCTGGAGGGCCGAACTTCTTTGGTAGAAATATTGTTTCAAAAAGCGAAAATAGGGTAGCATGATCCAGATGATTTCTCAACTTGAAATCTTGGTGGATTGAAGGGCTCATGTTGAAGAGGGCCAAATTTAAGCATGTGGGTCGAAGTTAGTTTTCTAATTTGAGGTCGTTTAGGTCACTTTTGGGGCTCCCAAAAGTTTAGGTTCAAAAAGGCGTCAAAGGTTTGTTGTTTGAAATAGCTAGCTAGAAACGGAGTTCCCAGGATGAAACTATGAAGTCCAGGACCAAGACGGCTGAAGGACGATAGGCAGTTTGAGACCCGAGGGCCAGAAAGATGTCGAGGTTTCGCTATCCCGGAATGGAAATGCCCAAATGGAAACTCGAAAGGAGCGGTCCGGCGGACCGGACCCGACATGAAGCTTGGACTCCGATTTTCATTTTAAGTTTCTCTCAGAAAATAGGAGGGCAGATCCTGGAGGCTAGAATGGAAAACATGATTTTCCCCCTTTAGGGCAGAAGTTATAGGATGAAATTCCAGAATTTGGGGCCCGGCAGGAGAAAGGATGTTTTCAGTTCAATTATGCATTTCATGGCAAACAAGGGTTCAAGGCCCGGGTGGTAGGTCATCACTTGATAGTCATTTCAACCGGGCGAAGCCGCAATAGAGGTCTGTGAACAGAAGCCCGCAGACTGGGACCTGGGGTCATGACAGGAGGTTAATTCTTAGCAAAACACTAGACGACAAGATGTAAGGCGGGCCCCGAAGGTCAGGAAGACAGGGTTCGCCCACCGTTCATGAATGAAAAACGCTTAGCAGAATTTCGGACATGGCATTCTAGGGTCTCAGGCCTAGGAAGGCGAAACGGAGGCCGATTTCAAAGTTTGCAAAACTTTGACGGTGATCGAATGTCGGAGTCCCGAGAGGTCAGGCCCGAAAGGGAGATTTTCTGCTTTGGAAAAAGATGTTTCTTTTCATAAGTTTAGCGATGGCAGAAGGCTCCAGGCCCTGAGGGCTCGAATTCCTTGGATGAAGAATGGTCACGGCAAATGAAGGTTTTAGATTGACCCTATGGGATGCCTGGGAGGTTTTCAAATATTCTAATACATGGGTTTTGTGTGCGCCACATTTATATATCTATCCCATGTATTTTAATCCAATTTATTGATTTTAGGAATTTTTTAAAATTATGAAAAACTTCTCGGGAGGGGAAGCGGAAAACCTACCTCAGAAGTCCGATGAGGGAAGCTACTAAATTCACCGCGAATCAGAAAATGATGGCAACGGGTACGAAGGTGACGATCGACGAAGGCGGTGAACTTTCTTCGACAAGCATTCTGACCTCTTCTACAATCCTGACAAGTGAAAATGACAGGTTGGGGCTTGATATTTATACTCCCTCCTACCATTAATGGCTTCATTAAATGCAAGTATGGCAAGTAAATTGGTTGGTGAGTTTAAATTAGCGGACGGTGGTGGGATGTCTAAGATCCAGATGGCGGGAAGATGCGAGGTGGCAGCCACTCTAATGTTGCTCCGCAAATAGCCATCTAAAGGGATCTTAGAGCCCGAAGGGCAGGAAGACGTCGCAGGTTCACCGTCTTCAAAATTCAGTTCAGAAATCATCGGCGGTGACAGGGAACTCGGTGCCCAGTGGGTGGAGTGTCGTCCGCAATTTTCCATCAGGAACGACAAAGTCCGCAAGGAACTCCAGATGTGGAAGTCCGGCTGGTCAAGCCTAGAGGCTTCGAAAGTAGCCCAAAGTTTTCATAAGTTTAACTGACAGAAAATAGGGAGCCGGGATCCGTGGTTCAGGAAGGTGAAAACCTTCTACCGTTTGAAACAGCGAGCATAAGGGGGAAACCCGGCCAGGGAAACCCGACGGCGCAGACCCGCTAGGCCCAAAGGCCATTGGGAGAGGCAAACTACCAAGGGGACTCCACAGGGCACCAGGTCTTAGCTAAATGGGGGAGATGAAACATGGTCAACTTGAGATGAGGCTTTGAAGGTACGTTGACCATTGGGGATGCCAAAATGGGGCACACAAAATGAGGTGGAGACAAAAAAAACCAAGCGAGGCAAAAAAAGGGGTCCCCATTCCGAACGGGGCGTGTGTGCTGAGGGCAAAACAATGTGTAGATGTACATTAGGGAATATTGTGGACTACATTTCTTTTCCTATATTATTAGATAGTACCACATCATTAATCAATCATCATCTCACTTAGGTGAGATAACTTATTTAAGTATGTATATGCCTATACATTATGTATATTTAATAAATTTGCATATTGTCTTGCATATTAAATTTACATATTATATGTTCTTATGATCATGTTCAAAGAACTTTAAATATGAACCTTTTTATTATGATTAGTGTTGATAGTTAAATTGAATTATTTTTAAATTTTGGTTGTGTGTGTTCATCTAATGTACAAATTAAATTTACCTAAGGTCATCTCCAACTATCCTAACTATAATATATAACCATGCGAATTGGGACTATCAAGTAGACTGGAAACCAAGCAAAGTGTGTAAATATAGAACACATGAGACTTGGAAATTAGAAAACAACAATTTGACAAAGTATTGAAAAAAGAATAATGAATATAAGTGAAATTTAGAAATCACTAGACCAAAATGATAAGGATTAACCCTATGCAAAACAACCCACTTAATAGAATTGACCAATCTTAATAACCACCTTGACAATATTGTCTAAGGAGTGACTAATAGAAATTAGGATCTTTAGGATACTAATCATTATAAATAAACTATAAGATAAATATAATGAGAATCATACAAGCATAGATTTTACACATTATACAAAATAAGCATGGGAAAAACCATTTTGGGTTAAAAACCCTATAAAGCATCCTTTTATTAAAGCAAATAGAAAGTAGTCTATTAAAAATAGACTAAACATGGGGACACTCTACATACTTCCACATGACCAATAATTACCTCCTATGCATAGTGATATAATTCACTCTAAATCTTCAAATTCATCTCCTCTCAAATGAGAGAGGACCTCCTTAAATATAGAATAAAGGGTGGAAAAACCTTAAGGGGTATTAGTCACACCTATTCAAAGCAACCATTCATAAATAATTAAAAATCTAATAGTTATTAGATTACTAATTATTAAATGGTATATTCTTTATAATATAAGGTTTTATAACCTTATATTAGAACATTACATAAATTTTATAAGGACATGACCCTAATAGCATCATCTTCTACTAGTGACCTTGACTAAGGAGCAATTATAGACCTAAAATTTATCAAGGATATTCCTCACAAAGTGTCCTATCTCCTCAAAATTATTCACCTATTAATGAACAATAGAAGGCATGCAATTTACAATAAAACTAAAGAGATCTTGATAAACATGAATGATAAAGAGATTGGAAGTTGAAGAATTAGAAATATTTCACTAAGTAAATGAAATGAAAAATATTTTACAATGCTAGGGATCAATGGTAACACCATGAGGAATAATCCCAAAAGGTTTCAACGCATAATATACAAAGGAACCAAGAAAATAAACTACAAATCTAGTAGTCTTAATTTTGGGAAAAGTGACCAAATGAAAAAATTGGACTGGTTTCACTTCATAAAAATCTTATTTATAATCATGGATGGGTCCTTTACAATGATACAAATATCTAATATAGTAAACTAGGCTAAAAATATCAAAATAGGACCTTAAAAACACATGGTAGTCTACAAGATGGCCTTGACCACTCCAAATAGCCAAAAAGTGGCCTTCACATCTTGGGGTGGCCTAGACCATATCAAATAGTGCTCTATAAATTCTATATGATATTCTTTATATTATTTTATGGGTACTTCTTAAAAAAAATGAAACTATGTAGAATTTTTTGTAGATTTTTTTGAAACTAATCTATAGTTGCACTTTAAGAGAGGGAACCTACAAAAATAAAGGTTAAGAGGGGAATCTGCCTCATATTTTCCCTTTTAATATTTCAGCCATCATTCCACATTGAAAATTTGATAAATAAAATCTATTAAAAATTGTCTACATTAATAAATTATTCCAAATCAAATAAAACCATTAAAATTTGTAGGATGATGGTAGAAGGTGCATGAGTACTCAACAAGGAAAGCGAGGTGGGAGAATAGTTTTGGGGGAAATATGTTGGTTCAATTGAAAAGGTTTTTAAGGATTCAAAGAGAAATAATATATCAAGTTTAAACCATAAGTGTTAAGTACTCAATTGAGGGTTTGATATGGCAATAGATCATAGCTTTAAAAGGTATCAAATAAAATCTTGTATTCATAGAGGGTTGATGGGAAACATAATTAAATAGATAAATGGATCCATAATGGATTGATGGAAATGAAAAAGGATGGGGTAAGGTTTGAAAACGTAAGGTATTAAGGTGGTTTAATAGTTAATTTTGGAAAAATAAAGTGGAATTGGCAACACACTAAGGAAAATGCTTCAACAATGGGAATGTAGATATTGAGATATGGAAAATTGGATTAAAAGTGTGATGGGTTGGAAGTGTGTGAGTGCAAGGGAATATGAAGCTATGGTAAAATTATAATAATAAACTAATTTCAAACAAAATTCATAAATGGACATATCTCACCTTATTGAATTCATTGGAAATTAGTCACTTGCTATAAAAGATCCCATTGCAACATTGTCTAATGAAAATATAAAAATTATTCGACACTTTGGGAATGAATATAACTCCTAAAAAAACTAACTAATTTTTTTGTTTCATCCATGAGAAAAAATGGGTAAAACCATGTGAGAAACTAAAAAATGTCTATTTTTCTATATAAAAATGAGGCAAAGTTGATCTATTTTAATGAGCTTTCTTTAGGAATTAAAATATATAAAATTATTGGGTGGTAATCTCTATAAATTAATTACATTTCATTCAAATATTATGGTGAGAGGATTAAAATTCAAGGCTTCCCTATTAGGTGCAAAAATATGAGCATTATCTATTATTGAAGGTTAAGCTTAATTTATTAAGGGACCTTAAACTTGAAGGGTTCACCTGGTGGTAGTTGATTCTATTAATTTTAAGGTCACAAAGGTAGTATTTAATAAGGATAAAGATAATTTTTTCACATAATATGGGTCTAGGCACAACATTTAATAGTTTGAAAAGGGATAAAGGTTGATAAATCAATGAGAAATTAAAGTTGGGTTAGGACAAGGATATAGATAAAAATTAAATGAAATAGAACACATAATAACTCTAAACAATACCATGGGAACAATATATGAAATGGGATGTGGATGGATAGGGGTGAGAGGCTAGGCAAAAAGGGTAAAAAAAACTAGAAGCTAAAATAGACATTAAAAAAAATTATAGGGTATACAAATTCTATTATTATATTTCCACCTTAGTTTAGTATGATTGTGATGGGATACATGAGGAATTTTTATCAAGGAACAATACATTACCATAAATAATGAAGTGTAAAGGATTTTGGAGTCACCTTAAATATTCACACAAGCCATGATCTAGACAAGTGAAGCACATAATAAGATTATTCTAATAGACAAGTGTGTTATTCTAATAAACAAAGAATGAGAAACAAAAACTAAGAGGAATAATAAATAATATATTTCATGTGTAAGATTACAATGGAAATATGCTTATTACTCAAATGTGAGTGTGAAAGTACTTACAAGAAATACTCAAGAGGTATCTTAACATGTGACAACTATGTGAGTCATTATGGAAACCATAAAAAATAATACTTGCTAATATTAGAAGATTTTTTTTATTGATGTGACACATGTGGGTGAGAGAAGATGCTCCTCACAATGTGACATGTGTAGAATTTAACATTTAAGAAATCTTAGCCTATGCATAATATTCCTAGTATAATAAAATAGACATGTAAACATATAATGCACTCTGACACCCCCATAAGAATAATATAGGTAGATAGTGATAATGATGATGATGGGTCCCAACAAGTAGGACTAATGCAGTACCCATGTACAAAAATAGTCTTTCAAAATATAATGATGTAGGAGCATCTAGTGGTGTAAGGGAAATCCTGCATCGCCGAAAAAATAAAGAGTCTCATTTCATGTTGGTAGTTTCTTAGATGTTTTTGCATTTCTGGATACCCTTTTCATCATAATGTAATTCTTAACTTACGGTTTTTCTTTTATATTCCTGGATTGAAAGATATTGTAGTTTTAGTCTCCAAGAATTGCACCTACAAACCTTCCAAATCAGATTTGAGGCACTAAACGGTCCTGAATCGGCCTCGAAACTTACCAAAATCAATGTAGCGGATTACGTGCATGTTCTTGACTCCAAAACCTTTCCAACGGTTCAAAAAATGAAGTCCCAGATCAAAAGTTATGGCTCCTGGAAGTTGGCACACTTTCTAGAAGATACTAATTTTTGAATGCACTTTGAAACTTGAATCTCAAGTTGTAACTTTGCCAAGCTGCCCAAAACTCAAATTTGAATGTTGTTATGGCTCCAAACTAATAAGGAGCTCTATTTATGGGTGGGTTTCTGATTTTTGTGTAGTTTTTGGGGAACAAGTTCGCACACTATGAAAAAGGATTATTATGTGATTTTTTGTAACTTGCATCTCTTTGTAGAACTTGAGGACTTGAGATCCTCCGCATGTATGAAGTTCCATTTTCAAATAATAAAAATATTCTATTTTTGAGTTATTTTTTCGTATCTCTGTTGCACCTTGTTAAAGGTTATCGTGCTATATTTTGAGTGTGTGGACAAATCACGATCGTGAGGTAGTTTTGTACTCAGAATCGTCAGGGGTCAAGGTAAAGAAAGATCTTCCAAGAGTGATTCCTCGACAGGCATGGTGGTGCCAAAGTTGGTCGAGGCAACATAAATGCTGGTGGAAGAGATCCACTAGTAGTCGAGGGTTTCAGAGCCCTCCAGAGACAGATTGATGTGTTGCAAGAGCAAATGAGAAGAGGGTTAAACCCGAGAAGGAGAGAAGAAAGTGAGGATGAAGAATAGGAGGAAGAGTCGGCGGGGAAGAGGAAGACAAAAGCACCATCAAGACTCAAATATACCGAGCAGTGCCATTTCAAAATTGGGAAAAGACCCAAAGGAAGTCCCCAGCTATTCCGTAAGTCTAAATTGGAAGAGTTGATCAATTTGGATCATTTGAAAGGAAATATTTCAAGCATGAAGAGACAGAGACGGGGACAATAAGTTTGAAAACGAAGCTGAAGATCCACGCAAGTATTTGCAAAGAGGTCTAGTTGAGAAATCAAGAGAAATGCAAGATCACCAAATCGATTGTGGCAGAAACCGAAAAGTAGTTCACTAAAGGACTTATGTTAGATTTGTCAAGAAATTGCAAGGGGTTGAAAGCTAAGAAGCAAGAAAGAATACATCAATATTTTCACAAGACATCATATCAAAATGGGTCATATAGAGGCCAACAAGGAATAAGTCGTTATCTTAATGGGTTACAACTGAGCGTTCAGGAGGAGCTAAGCCTAGTCAAAATGACCACCATTGAGGATGCATACTAGTTTGCTCTGAAAGTTGAAGAGAAGCTTAACAAAAGATTTGAAAGCAAGCAAAAGGATGAGGAGGTCATAGCAGAAAGGGTAGTGGAAGATCTTCTGGAAGCTGAAATGATGATGAGAAGAAAAATGAAGTTGTGGGTACTAGTTGAAACCAAAAGAATGATAAATTCTACCGCCCTCATGACGAAAATAGTGGCAATCAAAGAGGTAGAGGATGAGGGAGATTTGGAAAAGGATCCAGAAGAAGTGGTTTCAAAGGAACGTGTTTCTAGTGTGGTGAAGGACATTGAGCCTATGAATTCCCAAAACATCAAGGAAGGGCAGACAAAAGGCTGGAAGGTCATGGAAGGGTCACACATGAACATGAGGAGGCTCAATTAGAACATTCAAATGATGCTGAAAGGCGAGAAGCCTTAGTGATTAGAAGAGCATTGGTGACTGAAGAGAAGGAGCCTAAATAGAGGAAGAATCTATTCCACACAAGGTGAAAATGTGAAGGAAAATGTTGTGAAGTCATCATCGATGCTGGGAGCAATCAATAACTGTGTCGTAGGAGATGGCTAAAAGTCAAGTTAGAGGAAAGGCATCCATCCATATTTGATTGCTCGGTTGCAGAGCGTAATTGGCAGTTATGGTCACGAGTAGTGCCCGTGAAGTTCAAGACTGGAAGCCATGATGAGGCATCTGTGATATCATCCCCATGTGGATGCACAGCGTCACATGTTGTTTGGGAGGCCGCAGAGTTCAACAAGTGAATGGCAAATGATGCATGCACATTTATTCCCAATCTAAGGATGGGGGTTCATCAAATAAACCCCAAAGGAGGCTAAAGAGAAGGTATGCAGAGTACATAATTTGTTATGTTGATAAAGAAATTTTTAGAAGGTATGAAGTATGAGCGTAAAAGGTGACATTCTAGTGTGGTATGAGGATAGTGAGAAGGTGCTAGTAGAAGTTTCTGGGTTGTTGGTCAAGTTTCAAGAAATTGTTTTTGATAACGTACCTGAGGGTTTACCACCAGTGAGGAAGATCGGTCATCAAATTGACTTGATCCCTGGAGCATTTTTCCAAATAAGGTAGCTCACAGAATGACTCCAACAGAAAATGAGGAGTTAAACAAACAAGTTCAGGAGTTGTTGAGAAAGGGTTTGATTTGAGAGATCCTGAGCGCATGTGCAAGACCAAGACACTTACATCATCGGCTAGGTTGATGGGGAGTGGAGGATGTGTACATACTCCCGGCCATAAACAAGATAACAATCAAGTATAGATTTCCCTCGCCAAGGATGGATGACGATGGACTGCTTGAGTGGAGCCTACCATTGCCAGCACGATCCGAAGAGTGCTATCATCACTAAACCCGATTCGAGAGGGAGATGAATGGAAGATCTCGAAGACAAAAGAGGGCCTCGTGACAATGGTTAGTCATGCTTTTGGGCGCTAGCTATCGCAATCAATTATTATATCTGCAACCTATGAACAGGTGTATTAAAAAGAATTTATTGGAAGTTTTGTCATTGTGTATTTAGATGATATTTTGATTTTCAGAGAACTTTGATGAGTATTTGATGCATATTCGAAGAGCCTTTGAGAAGTTAAGAGAGGAAAAATTGTTGATAAATCTAAAGAAGTGTAGTTTTGTGAAGAAGGAATTAGTGTACTTGGGGTTTGTAGTCTCGACAGAAGGTCTCAAGATGGACCCAGAGAAGGTGAAGGATATTTTGGAATGGCTTACCCCAAAAATGGCTACCGAGGTAAGATCTTTCCATGGTTTGGCTAGTTTTTATAGAAGGTTCATTAGAAACTTTAGTAGTATTTGTGCACCCCTAACTAAAACAATGAGAGGGGATAGAAAAGATTTCAAGTGGAGCACTGGAGCATCAAATATTTTTGACTTGTTGAAGCAGAAGGTGACAAAAAAATCCATTTTAGCCCTCCCGTATTTCAATAAGGTGTTTCAGGTGGATTCTGATGCTAGTGGTTGTGCCATTGGAGCAATGTTAAGCCAAGAAGGTAAGCCCATTTCCTATTTCAGTGAAAAGCTAAATGATGCAAAGAGAAAGCACCAGAATGTATCAAAAATTTAAGAAGAAGTTCAAGTAACAAAGAAAATGGAGGCATTATTTGTTGTTAAAAGAATTTGTTTTGTATAATTTATCATCACATTGCAAGACTCCTAATAGTCGGGAAAAATTAAATCGAGGTATATGAAATGTATAATTTTTGCGGTGAGTTATACCCTTTGTTTTGAAAACATAGGAGTGGGAGGTCAATAGGGTTGCGTATGCCTTAAGTAGGAGGTAGACATTTTTATGAATATGTGATTGAAGTGGTTGTCTAATGAACCTGCATATGCGTAAGATCTAGACTTTATTGAGTCTGAAAGCTTGCAAGGAGTCTGTTACAGTGGACAGGACAAAGTGGTTGGATTTCATAATCCAAGATGGCATGTTGTTTAAGGGAAGTCAACTGTGTATTCTGAGGAGTTCCATGAGGGAGAACCTAATAAAGGAGAAGTACAGTGGAGGAATGGCAAGACATTTTGGTCGGGATAAGACCATAGCCATTATTAGTGAACATTACTATTGGCCTTAGTTGTCACAAGACATGAAGAAGTTTGCACAGAGTTGTAGGGTATGTCAGATGGCTAAGGGAGTGAGCTAGAATACAGGGTTGTATCAGCCCTTACCTCTACCAGAGAGGCCATGGGAGGATATAAGTATGGACTTTATTCTTCATTTTCCAAGGACACAGAGAGGGAATGATTCAATATTTGTGGTGGTTGATAGGTTTTTGAAGATGGAACATTTTATTCCATGTCAAAAGACCCATGATGTAGTCCACATTGCTGACTTGTTCTTTAGAGAGGTGGCGAGACTACATGGTTTTCCAAAGAGTATTGTCTTAGATCGTGACACCAAATTTGTGGGATACTTTTGGAGGACCTTGTGGAAGAAGTTGAGAACAGAGTTGAAGTTCAGTTCTCCACACCATCCACAAACAGATGGGTAGATAGAGGTTGTAAATAGGAGTCTGGGTAACCTGCTGAGATACTTGGTAGGAGATAAACCCAAGGGATGGGACTTGATCTTACCCCAGGAAAAAATTTCTTACAACAATTCTATTAACAAAAGCACTGGTAGATCACCATTCTAGATTGTGTTTGGAGGCAACCCCAAAACAACTCCAAAATTGAGGAAGATGGACCAAGAGAAGAAGATAAGTGCTGAAGCTGAAGATTTTGCAGAGCACATCAAGGGTATACATGAGAAGGTAAGAGAACATATTGGCAAGATGAATATGCAGTATAAGGCCAAGGCAGATCAGAAAAGGAGGAATAAGGAGTTTCAAATCGATGATGAAGTAATGGTCCACTTGAGGAAAGAAAGGTTCCCAGTAGGTACCTATAACAAATTGAAGATGAAGAAATTTGGTTCTTGCAAAATTTTGAAGAAGCATGATTCAGAGAATGCATATGAAGTAGAGTTTCCAAATGAAGTCAACATTTCCCCTGTGTTCAACATTTCAAATTTGACAGAGTATCATGAAGGTGGCATAGAGGATGCACCAATAATAGGGCAGTATGACATTCCAACACCTACTTCAAAGAAGGAGGAGATTGAAGCAATCCTGGCTAGCCGTGTGGGAAGGAGTACTAGAAATAAGTAGTATGAAGAATATCTAGTGAAATGAAGAGGAAGGCAGGTGGAAGATTCATCTTGGCTATCTAAGGCAGAGGTTGACCGTTTGGGTTTTCCTCAGCCATCTAAGACGTGATGGGGTCACTTCTCAAATTACCCTGGGTGTCTGATGCAGGAGCATCCAGTGGTGTAAAGGAAATCATACATCACCCAAAAAAAAAGATTCTCATTTCATGTTGGTAGTTTCTTATATTTTTTTTCATTTCTGGATACCCTTTCATCATAATGTAATTCCCAACTTACAGTTTTGCTTTTCTATTCCTAGATTGAAGGATATTGCAGTTTTAGTCTCCAAGAATTACACCTGAAAACCTTCCAAATTAGATTTGAGGCACTAAACAGTCTTGAATCAGCCTTGAAACTTTTTGAAATTGGTGTAGCAGATTTTGAGCACGTTCTTGACTCCGAGACCTTTCCAACAGTTCAAACGGTTCGAAAAATAGAGTCCCGGATCAAAATTTATGGCTCCTGGAAGTTGGCGCACTTTCTAGAAGATACTAATTTTTGAATGTACTCTGAAATTTGAGTCTCAAGTTGTAACTTCTAGTGTCAATCCGCCAAAAACTCAAATTTGAATGTTGTTATGGATCCAAACTAATAAGGAGCTCTATTTATGGGTGGGTTTCTTATTTTTGTGTAGTTTTTGGGGAATAAGTTCATACACTACAAAAAGGATTATTCTATGATTTTTTGTAACTTACATCTATTGTAGAACTTGAGGATTTGAGAGCCTCTGCATGTAAGAAGTTCCATTTTTTGAATAATAAAATTATTCTCTTATTTTTTGAATTATTTTATGTGTCTCGGGTTGCACCCTCGTAATATAATAAAATGAGAAAATTGTAAAAATCATCCCAAAAAGAAATAAAATGAGGACTAATAAGCCTCTAAAAAAAATCATCCCTTAAAGATTGGGAACATGAAGATGAAGCATGAAGAAGCTACAACTAATTGCTAAAGAAAAACTACTATATTGATAGAACCAAAAAACATTCATTGAAATTAGGATGAAGATTAGGATCAAAGAGGCGCAAATTTACATGAGTGAAATCAATGAAACTATTCAAATAATTATCAAATGGTGAATTCACACCAATATATTACAAGGAGCCAATAGTGGCATGGTGTGATGGTTAAGTTGTATTGGTGTTCTTTCCATCAAGGTTCAAACCCCATTTGGGTTTAATTGATGAGTGTTTACTTTGGGGATGAGGTCCCCCGTTTGTGACCTCACCGGCTCATAGCTCTAGGTCAAAAGTGTTTACCCCTCTTTAATATATATATATTCTTTATTTGATTAGATTCTTGAGACTATTGACACCTATATTTGCAATTTCCAAATTGTTTCCTTCTTGTAATATATATATATTACAAGAAGGAAACAATTTGGAAATTGCAAATATAGGTGTCAATAGTCTCAAGAATTCTAATCAACTAAAGAATATAGAAGGCATCTCCATTAATCCGAAATGAAACCAATGAAGAATTAAAATAATTAGTTTGATACTCCATAATTATCACAAGGGAGAGGTATGGTAGATATAATAAAATTATTTGTCATAGTGTAGTACAAATGGATGAAGATGTAACATTAGATCTAACATTATGTGTGTGCAACTAAAATAGGGTGTACAAGAAGAAGGTATATGCTCATGAATGTAGTGAATGCAATAAAAAGGCACACCAAAAACATACTCCATGGAATTATTTGTAAGGGCTATGCAAGGTCAAGACACACTCTCATGGTGTAAAAATAATTCAAACTCACATGAAGGTAAACAAGGTTGTGATGGAAAATAACAAGGCCAATACAAAAAACCCACATGGCACTTTACAAAATAGTGTGAATACAAGAATGGAACAATATGATGTACATAAGTTTCCCAAAAACAAAAAATATAAGTGTGGTACTTTATTTTAATTCATTTACAAAAGTGAATAAAATGGAGTTATACAATTTCTAGAAAAGATTACATGATGAAAATACTCTACTATAATAAAAGAGAAAATAAAAGGGATCATTGTGAAGTACATACAAAAATATGCACTTTCAAAAAATGTAGACCCAAAAAGGAGCCCATATGCACAATTTATAGCTCTTCATTTAAAAAATAAAATGAGAATTATATAGTAAAGTCACTAATAAAATTGATTTCTAGAAGAAGAAAAAATAACATCCACTATGAATACCATCTATGTCATTTCGAAAAGCACAAAATTATTCCCCATATAAAAAAATAAAAAAATTCCCCCCATTTGAGAAAATTATATGCCTCCAAAGTTACCCTCCTAAAATGCAAAAAATAAAAGAGAGGTGTAAAATTACAATGGCAAGTTGGTGGCCTACAGGTGGTGTTGTCACTTAGGATTGCACCCTAGCTAAGTAAGAAATTTATCCATCTCGTGAAAAATGGAAATGACCTCAAGGTGTGAGACATTGCACTATGAGGTCGAATCTCCGGAGAAGGCCAACTTCCTCTAATGGATCACCTAAAACTAACTAAACCTTCAAGGGAAAGGGAAGATGGATACATGAAAGGGAAAACCTAAAACTAAAGAGGTGATGCACCATAAATCTAGGTTTACTTGTTGCTCCAACTCACAATCAACATCAATAAAAGACATTTTGTTTTCACAACTCATCTTTAAACATGCAACACATAAGTAATTTATATGAAGGCTTGGATTTAGAGTTGTTTCAAGGAAAAACATGGATTTTCACAACTAAACCTATCGAAACCATTCAACACAACGTATAACCTATATTGACATGAGGCCCTTGCTCCAAATTGCACAAATGAGACATAAAAAGGGTTTGAAACATGAAATCACAATTACAAATTAGATCATTCATGCAAGGTAAAACAAAGAACTGTAGAAGGAACTTTGTAATCTCTATTATTTTTAAATAATTTTTTTTGTTGTGCAAAGAGAAACCAAAACTATAATAATCCCATAAAAAATATACAAGTATTGCCTTTATTGTTCATGCATAACTCATAAAATGTGCCCAAGAAAATTGTCGACCCACTCAACACCCAAACCCTAGCAATGAATGTATGTCATTATTGTGCATGAAAGGATGGAGGGGTCCCATGAAAATCATGATCTAGGCATGGATTCATCATAAAATGACAATAAATGGGCATGGTCACCCATGAAATCTACTTACAACAGCCATGGAGAGAAATAAATGATGTCATCAAGCCCCAAAATTTAAATGAGTAGGTGAGAAGGTTGCTCATAAATTAATGGTGCCACCACAAAAAAACATGCCAAAGTCATTGAAAGTTAGGGGTCAGGCATTGAAGATACCTCATACCACATATTGAAGATGGGAAGAAGGAATGCTAAAACCATGAAGTACAAAAGTTGCTACCTATTGAGGGTAGGGCTTCGGGAGGAAGGGTTACCCTTTACTGATTAAAAGGTAAGATATAAGGTGGAATCCCAAAATATAAAAGATAAAGAGTTGCCTAAAATCTCTAAGGCCTGGTTGCAGATGGGTGGAAGGAAAGAGAGAATGAAGGAAATGTGGAATCGGGAAGCCTGATCTCTGACATATGAAAAGTGAGATCAAGGATTGAGGATTGGGGGAGGATGATACCTCATACCAAGTAATGGTAAGAGGTATGGTGAAATCTTGAACTCTAATATTCAAAGGAAATGCTTGAGGCAAAGGGTGAAAGGAAGGAAAAGGAAAGCAATAAAAGGTAAGCGCGATGTTTGAAGTCTAAAAGGAAAAAATTAGACAAATTTTAAAGAACTTGGTCAGACTTCGGGGATCGGGAGGGAGGCTTACAACTTACAAACGAGAAGTGGTAAGGCTTAAAGAGGAAGGTCAAAGGTCAATGGCCAAAAGACTTAGAAGAAGAAAGGTGGGAAAGGGGAAAGACAACTCTAACAACCCAAAACTCCTAGACCTAGCCATTTTTTGGGATTTTCTCAAGAGATTTATGCAAGGCGACCCATATGAGACTTCTCATATCAGTTTTCAATGGTGGTTCATCAAGTTGGCATAAAAATGGCAACAAGTGGTGGCTCCACTAGCTAAGGTGGTAGCTGGATTATGCTCGAGTGGATGGGGGCACTAATTTTGTATTGATATTTTTATTTAAAGAATATTTAAAATAATTGGAGTCATCTCAAAGTAGCAGACAATCAACAATCTAGATGAGTGAAGCACATTACAATAGAAAATGAACTATTCTAAAAAATAATTAAAAAGATACAAAAATAAAAGGAATAAAAAATATCATATTACTTGTGCAATATTACAATGAATATAAGCTAATTATTCAAATGTGATTATGGGAGGATTACTTTTAATAAATACTCAAGACAAGTCCTATCATATGAAAACTATATGAATAACTAAGTGATTCACTATGAAGTAGACAAAGTAATAAACGATTCTTTTGTTGAATGTGACATGTGTATAAGTCTAAACTTAAGAAAGCTTGTCCTATGCATAATAAACCTAGGATAATATAGATATACAAATATATGATGTATAAAAAATAATGTTAGATAATAAAAGGAGAGATGTTGGTCTTTAATTTTGATCTTTATTATTTTTCTAGAACTTGTACAAATTAGTACAAAGAACCCAAAGAGATTAATTACAATACACAAAATAAAATTAGGCTAAATATAGAAATCGAGTAAATTAGATCATCATCAAGATCTAACATGTGTATATGATTAAAAATAATAATATTTGAGCATATACTAGAAACATATATGATAACTATGTGGAAACAAGCTCGATATTATCCTTTTATTTTTATGAAGAGAGATCTATAGAGATCTTATCCATAAGAAAATATAAGGATAGAAGCACAGTAGTGATCTTTGTTCAAAATTGGATTTGGATACGTTGGCAATATTCAATTGGAAACTAAGATAATGACAACAATGATGAGGGCTATAAAAGAACCACCTGTTAAAGAGATCTAATCTAATGAAGAGGTTCTAATGATGAAAATTAGAAACTTATTTAGTAATTTGGAAATATCCACCATATAGCTAAAGATGGTGGCCAACTAAATAAAAATAATCCACCTTGTGACTAAATATGGTAGCTAACCCTAGAAATTGGAAACTATTCATCAATTGGTTGGTTCAATAAATGGTCTAGATAAGTTGAATGGTATGGAAAATCTAGTCATTATAAAGTTCAAGGGTTGGTTCTCAAATTGATATTTGTCATCACCATGGTCCAAGGGAAATAATTAAATGGTTGAAGGAGTGAAATCGATTGATATAAGTTACATGACCCCCCTTAATTTGACAAGAAAAATATTTCAATAAATAGATCCATTCAACATAAGGTGAAATAATGATTGTCATAAATTTATCAAAGGTGAATGGTGATATATAGTGATGTGTTCAAATATTGGAATAAAACAAGGTGCAGTGACAATTTATTGCAAAAGTCATAGTGCAATCTGTCTAGCTAAGAAACCAACATTTCATGCCAGGACCAAGCACATTTGTGTATAGTATCATTTTTTTTAGAGATATGGTCGAAGATGACAAGGTGAAGCTGGTTAAGGTAGATACTTTGATGAATGTTGTTGGTTCTTTAACTAAGCCTATGAGCATAGAGAATTACAAATGGTGTTTAGAGTCTATGGGCCTTTCAATCCCTAACAATTAAGAGATGATGTTTATATTCCCTCTTGTTGCTCTTGCAAGGTGTTTGACAAGTGGAAATTTTTTGGGAAAATGTGTCTCAACCTTTCAATTATATAAGGTACTATTGATAGGTAAGCGCAAGGGGGGTTGCAAGGGGTACCCGCTATGAGGGGTTCGAGGGGATCATCCTCTCAACGAGGAGGTCCAAGGGTTGTGTGCCTTGGCAAGGCCTCAGGGGCAGCATGTTGGTGTGAATAAATGTCTTGTACCTAGTTAATTTCCTTACTAGGGACTTAGGGGACGTATTCAGATGTTAAGTTTACTTAGGATTATAAGATTCCTTCTAGAAGTCTTAGTTGTCATTTCTAGATCTTATCTTATCCTAGGTTGTTATGAGTTATTTGTCTCATGTTATAGGATTAAGACACTTGTGATTATCTTGTCTAATCATTCCTCACCTTGTCTTTATAAGCAAGGCCTCTCATGTACATTTGTATATTCAACCATATTCAATCTTGCATTATTGAAGCAAGTATTCTTGCCATTTTCTCTCTTATGGAAGATATTTTGGTCTAGCAACTATTCTTGGGGTGTTGAAGAGTCACCATTAACTCCTACATGGTATCAAAGCAATTTTATAGATCTTCCATGTTATCAGAGCTCCAATGTTGCAGATTCCTTCCCAGACATGAAGGTTTTGTGTTGGATTGAAGATTTTCTTGGGTGCATTTTGGCGTTTCAAGGACCTCATGGTTGAATCCAAGGCATCAAAGAAGTCAGGTTTTCCTTTCGATTTGTCATTTTTAGTTATGTTTTACCAAATATAAGGGTTTGAAAAAGTGTGAAGATTAGTTGATCTAGGAGGTCGTTGAATTTTTGGAGCACTTTGGGCCCAAATCAACATCACCATTGCGTTTAGGAGGCCGATTTGACAAATTTAACTGTAAATTAGTCTATTTTTGATAAAATTGTTCTTGGGGAAAAAATTGTTGCTTGGGCAGGTTGTACGGCCTCCCAAGGCATCATATTTTATTTGTAGAAAATAAATAAAAAATGATATTAAATTATATGCGTGTTCTTATGTTCGAGTAAATTTTATTTTATATCGGTCGAATATTCTTCTATTGACTGGCATAAGTCTACAACAATTGGCATAATCCAACTATACCTATCATCTTAGTTGTCAAAATAATCAAGTCGATATGAAAATCTATTAACATACTTCGATCGTGGCCTAACCATTTTTTTTTTTTTGGGGCAGGGGGGGCTAAGCTTGCGATCGAGCCTGAGTGATGTGCAGAGCTGCTGTTATCACCCAAGTAGTGGCATAATATTTTTTAAAAATTAAATTAAATCCCACAGTCACATGTATGACTAGGAGCTATCAAAAATTCAGCCCCAGGTACTTAGTCCCTCAAACATACATTTTTTCATTTTGCTATAACTTTTAGGCTAGGAGGCCATTTTTTTCAAACAAGATATTTTTAGAAAGCTGGTTCTCTCATTTTCTCAGTGGTACAGGTTATTTTACAAAAAAAAAATTGTTTGATCAGAGTTATTGCTAATTGAAGTCATATGTTGTTTTGTAGCTCCCAAGCTCATAAATTTTTTCCATGATATCTGATTTCTGTGATTCTTGCAGAGTTGGAAAGGTATTAAGGAGCTCTATCTAGCCATCCATGTATTTTTCTTGCTTCTATTCTAGGTCTATTATGATTTCATTTTTTTCTCAGTGGGTATACTGGAGGTTACTTGGATGTTTTTGACAGTTGGGAGGGTGTTGTTTTGATCATTGTACTTCATTTCAGCCTCATTGTATGTATTGATCTCAAATTTTATCATTTTAGAAGTGTATTATCATTGTAATCATGGGTTATGCAACTCATGTTTTTGTAATAATTCTAATTAAGGATAATTATGAGTCATGGAAAAAAGGCATCATTACACATTGTAGGTGGCTAAATATTTTACCTCATCTTTATGGACTCGTACTTGAGCCAGAAACAACATGGAAGAAACATGTTTGGGGTAGTAAGAATGATCATATCAAAGGATTTATTGGTTCTACTTTTAGTGTGAGCATCCTCTGAGAGACCTGGCATAAGATTTTAGGAATCTCATACCCACACACAGTTTGGACCAAAGTTTGGGAGATTTTTGGAGGTCCACATAATCCTCATTCTTAGATGATCCTACTTCGGATTGCCTCATTCTACTTGATGATGTTGATAACATACCCTATGATGATAAGACCTTAGAGGAGTTTGAATATGATGCATAACTTGAGCATCTTGATGATCTAGAGGCTTCTCCTACAACTCCTACTTCTCTAGTTGAGATCATACATTCATCTTTTATTGATGATTCATTGAGAACTTCAAGTGAGTCATTGCAATAGGTATCTATTTGTCTTCCTGACTGGGATTCACATTTATCAAACATTGCATCTTTGTTTGTGGAGTCTCACATTTCAATTTTGGAAGACCAATTTGAGGGTCTATCTCTCTTATTTGATGATAGTCATGGATCAACTATTGTCACTTCATATTTTTCTTTGGAGTTAGTTCAAGATTAGTTTCCATTTTTTCCTAGTTTGTCACAATTTATTGTGATTGGGTATGTACTTGATTAGACTATGGCATCATCATCATCATCCAAGAACTTGGCAACACATGAGAAAATTTTAGAGACAAATTATATATGGATTCCACTCCTTACCAATTCCTATCTAGAATGGGAAGCATTCCTACATTTTTACTTAGTGTATCTTTTTCCCTAGGGGAGAAACATTGTTTGTAGACATTGGATTATGTTTTATCTTCATACATTAACCATATTTGCAGGTGATTATACAATATTGTTGGGGGGGGATATCTTGTCTCTCTTTTACCCTCTTATGGGTGGCAGAGCACCGGGAAAGTTCATTATTGGAGTTTCAAGCCAAGTCCAAATTTTATGGTAAGCATCATATAAGGCTTGTTGACCATTATTTTAGAAAAGGAAAAGCTTTTGAACTTAGGAAGCAAAGGGGACAAGTGTCAATAGTTTACAAATATCATTATGTTAAGCTGTCTAGTGTTACAGCCAGAAATTATTAAATGGGTTTTACAAAGGTTGTTTAGGCTTCCTAAAAAGGCTCGACCCAAGAATCTAAGTTGTTGTGAGGGATTTATGCGCCTATACCTTGGATGAAGGTTAGGTACATTTTGAAGGCATTTTGTGAAGCTAGTGAAACAACGTCCAAAAAGACAGTTTTGTTCTTTTATGTTTTTGTTGAGCTTCAATGGATTGAATCTTACCTGCTTTTGTTGTAGAATGTAGTGGTAGTCATATATGTTTAAAAATATTTTCTTGCATATTGTTTCCATCTGTTGGTTGTAAATACTTTGTTTTCCTATCAGCTTCAGCCTATAGAAGGTGCGCTTTAAGAATGGAGACCTAGGTATATTCCTTCCCAATTGCATAAATTGTACGGCCTTTTGGGAAATGTGCCTAGGCTCCATGCTTGTAAATATGGTAGGTGTTAGGTTTTTTTTGGTTGTAGGAGCTAGGAGAAAAGCCTTGCCCTAGGCGGGCCAGTGAAGAGCCCGGTTAGAAAAGGCAAGAGGACAGCGTGGATATCTTGCAGGGGAGAAAAGCTTTTTGAAAAATTCTTTTTGGAGAATTTAGGGGAAGGTCTTGGCCATGTATGGTGATAAGGAGGAGAGCCCAGCAATCCGTTTAGGAGGAGAACTTTTTACCAGTCCTAAAACTGTTTCTGAGCAGTTTAGAAACCCTAATTGCTTGACCAATTTGGTGTTTGGACAACATACAGCCTGAGCAAGACTAAAACCCTAGAAATCTTGAAGGTGTAGACAGGGGAAACACAACACCTAAGTCAAGAACCTAAGTCCTTTGGTGGGTTTAGGAAGGAAAAGCAATTTACCCCTGTTCAGAGACCTAATAGGGGCTCAAAGGCTACTAGCCTTTCAAACCCTAGGAGAGCATCTTGTGAAAGCGATGGTAAGATAGAAACTTGTGGTTGTCTAAGAACCCTAGGCAAGCCATTTTGAAGTCTTTGTAACCTTTTCTAACCCCTGCAAGAACCTAGAAGAAGATTGAGTTTATTTGGTCTTTAGGGCAGATTAAGGGCCAAAGGAGAATGAAGCGTTGAACCAAGGATTGGTTTGGTTGTTCAAAATTTGTCAAGATAGTGAGGTTGGTAGGAGAACCAGGGGAACTTAGAGAAGGTAGAGTTCCTATAGGTTAAGGTGGAACAACAATTTCACCAAGGAGGTCTATGACAAGGCCTACAAAAGAATCTTGATTGCTTCTGCCTCCCAATCGGTGATTGATTCCTCGCACTTCCTATCATGGGGGATCATTGATTGTGTATACATGATGAATTTAGTCCTTGGGGGTATCATTGATTTCTCCATACAAAATCTTGTTTTCTTTTCTTTTCTCTTTTGGAGAGGATTTTTGTCCCACGAGGTTTTCTCCTTTTCTCCATTTGTGAGCGATTGCATTTATTGCATTTGCATTGTAAATGGGTACCTAACATGGCCTCATATCCAGGACCCATCTTTGTGTCTTTTGTATAATAATATTCTCCCCAAGTTGCACTTAAGGGGGGTTTTTGTGTGAATAAATGTCTTGTACCAAGTTAATTTCCTTACTAGAGACTTAGGGGACATATTTACATGTTAAGTTTACTTAGGATTATAAGATTCCTTCTAGAAGTATTAGTTGTCATTTCTAGATCTTATCTTATTGTAGGTTGTTATGAGTTAGTTGTCTCATATTATAGGATTAAGACACTTTTCATGATCTTGTCTAATCCTTCCTCTCACCTTGTCTTTATAAGAAAGGCCTTTCATGTACATTTGTATATTCAACCATATTCAATCTTGCATTATTGAAGCAATTATTCTTGTCATTTTCTATCTTGTGGAAGATATTTTTGCCTAGCAACTCTTCTTGGGGGTGTTGAGGAGTCACCATTAACTCATGCATGGTATCAAAGCAATTTTTTAGCTCTTTTACAGTGCCCCTAAAAGCCAAATTTTATGTATATTTTACTATTGTAAATTTGGACTGTTCATCCTTAGGTCTCAGATTTGATGATTAATATTTTGTTGGCTTGAATTTCCCTAGAAGGAAACCCTATTTTATGAGGGTGTTATATTACGGTTGTGTAGTGTGATCTTTTTTGAAATTATGATAGTGGTTGTGTTTCCTTTGGATCTTTGGTTGATGATACTCTTGTGAGAAGCTTGCTCTGCAAGTATATTGTAATCTTTGTGATTTTTGAATAATATATTGGGTAGCTTTTATAGCATGGGTTTTTTCTCCCAAAAGGGTTTTCCCCATGTAAATCACTATGTTGTGGTATGCATGATATATGTTTATTTTTGTTTAAGCTTTTGTAACTATTGTAAATATCTGTAAAGTTTTACATTATCATCCTCTCAAGATTAGTGTAGGAAGTTGTTCCATTACCTTGGCTTCCTTACAGTAAGCAAAAATAAGTGATTTAGATCCTAGGTCCTCTTTTTCCCACACCACACCATCGAAATTGAACCTTTTGTAAGTTTGGTATTTGGTCCACTTATTTTGTTTTGCATATGACCATTTGTAAATAATTTTTTTTTTGGAGGTTTGAGGTCCATCAAAATTGGATCCTTAAACTTTTTCATAAGTTGGGTTCACTTAAAAAAATTGCATGCCACCTTTCTAATGTCATCTACAAAGGTTCCACAACCAACTAAATTGGACCTTTCCAAAGTTACATTCCTAACTAGTTTAATTGTATTTTTTGGTAGGACAATATATAGATGATTTCATCCACCCTTGCTTATGTCATCAACCCTTTATGTAATTTTCATATCCAACTAAAGTGAACCTTTCAAAATTCCATTTCATAATCAATCTAATTACATTTCTCTACAATTCACCCTATGCCTACATCATTATCCCTTTGTGGAATTTCCCTAGCTAATTGAATTGAACCTTTAAAATTCTCTCTTATCTAATTCAATTGGACTTCCCTCTATATCTAGTACAACCACATGTTTCTACAAGTCATCTATTACTGACATCAACCCACCCTACTGACATCATATTGATGTCATCCAATCTCAAGAAACCCTAGTCCATGATGATGCCATTCTATCATTTTGTTGATGTTATCATTGGAACTTTTCATATAAATCGAATATTAAAATATTAGGAAGTTGGTAGGTCTAGTTTTGATGGATTTCTCTACAAGTCTAGTTCAAAGGGACTTCTCCATAGGTTTAGTTTAGATGCATTTTCTCATAAATATGGTTTAGATGGAAATTCCCACAAACGGTTTAGTTGCACTTCAAAACCCCACAAAGGCATTATAATATCTAAAAAAAATCATTAACATATTTTAACACCCTATAACTACCAAATTTAATTTGATGGCCCCAAAAATATTTCTTATGTAATTTAACATAGAAGTTATGCTTACTCATACCTTATTTATTTATGTGAACCACTTTTTCAAGAACACCATCTCTCAACCATTATTGCAACTAATTTCTTGGGAAATTCTCCTAATCTTTGCACTTAGTCTCATGTGCCATTAGTGCTTAGGTATGGTGATGGGTGCAGGGAATGTTCTTTCACATTTCTAGATGACCAAATTAGATTTTGAGGGGACATGTTTCAATAGATTTGGTAGGAATGATGGTTAGGGTATGGGTACACTATATGCAACATTCCACAAAAATTATTATAAATTTTATTGCAGTTTTGGTGTTGTCCTCTATGGGTATTAAGGACCCAAGAGTTCTCATTCAAATGGATTCTAAAAAAAAGAAAGAAAAAAAAAAGAAGAGAAAACTTCTCTATAATATAATTTATTATTCTTTGAAATGAAAATGTATGTTTAATCCTTGCAATCAATAAAATGACTAATATTTTGCCCTATTTTATATGGTTGTTATACTATGTATCTTTTGAGTGTAAGTTTAATTATGCGGGTTTCAATCTCTTTTATGTATTTTATAAGCTAATTGTAGACATCCTAACCCTCTTGCAATTGTATTATCTTCATATTTTATCTTTTAATGATGTTTTAATAGAATTTAAGTGATTCATTGTCATTTTTTAAGAATATCTTATGCTTTCAAGGCATGTTGGAGTGAAATAAGTCTTAGTGTATCATCAACTTTCTTTTTTGTATTTTCCCTCTCCCTTTTCCCTCCCAATTGATTAGAAAAGGATTACGTCTTTTTTTAATATGTGTTGAGTAGGATCAAAGCATTGCATATAGGCTTAGAAAGGAACTAGCCTTCTCTAGAGGTTTGATCTCAACAAAAAATTCCCACACAATGAGATCATTCATGTTGTATCCTTGGATTGTTGAACTTTGTGTTCAACAAAGGTGTAAATCCAAGAAACAAAAAAATTTGGCATGCCCAATGGGCCCCTCAACTTTGAGTTAATATTTTCTACTAATAGAATTAGTGATGTCCTTAGAAAATTGCATCTTTGAAGGAGTTTTTTGAGAACCTAGTGAATATACAAGTTTTGGTTTCAAATTAGTCCCTTAAAGCTCATGCCAAGAGAAAAGATTCTTCAAGAGGTAATGATTTTTAATTTGTTGAGTTACTATTTTTTTACTTCAAGAAGAAGAACTAGACTATCTACATTTTCAATAAGAAAATAAAAAACAAATTGTATCACCCTCTCCAAGAGTCCAATGTACACCTCCTTTTGGTAGGTTTCCCCAACCAAGGACACCCAATATCATTTGTTCTTCCTAGATAAATAGAACATTATTTCATATCCCCAATATAGCTCAACCAAGAAACCATTTTTTATGAGGCTCCTTGATACCTCCATGAAAGGGAAAGGCCTATAATGGCATAATGGATTGTGACTTGGTTGATTCATAACTAGGATGAATTACCTTGAGAAAATTTTCCAATACTTTGAGGATAAGAATGACCATTTATCCTTAGTGGAACTTGTGACCACCATCAAAAGAGTTCCTCACGATTTCATGGTGGACTTTAATTTTAGATTCCAAAAGAGTTTGGATAGAATCTCGCCATTGGTGAACCCTTCTACTAGCACTGATTTCTTATATTATCTAAGGTCCTTGAATAGTGTAATTGTTGTGATGATTAAATATATAGGAGGAACAATATCACTAGATTCCTATGACATCCATAAAAAATAGGAATTGTTTGCTACAAGTTAGAAAAATAGCCCCTAGACCTCCAATGTCCTTAGTCCTTGAAATTCTATCCATTCAACCTTGCTTGGCACCTATTCCTACAACAACTAGCTAAACAACTCCTCTTTCCACTCTTTTCAATGAGTTGCATGAGGTCAAATATTTGTTATAAATTATTGGAAATGATCTAGTGGAAATTAAAAGGCAACAACAACAACCTAACAAATCATATCGACCTTTCAATTAGACTTATCAACCTAACAAGCAACCCTACCAAGGAAATGTGCAACAACAAAACTAATTGAGCTATTCTAGGCCTATAAACACCATTAACACATCTACTGCAATACATTTAGAGTTATTTTTCTATTATAAAATAATTTGGCTCAAGAACATGAATGGTACTATTCATGCAACCAACCCCATAACCAAATCTCATGTCAAAATGGAGAATTGGAAAAGCTTTAATGGTAAAAAAGCACAAGTGCACCTTTAGGATAGCATATTGAATCAGGTCAAGAGGCTATTAGAAGACAAGAACATATGCAAGATGAGTCTACATTAGTGAATTTGCATAAATTTTATTTTTATGGTATGAATCAAATTGATACATTAGGTAAAGGTATCAATTCATGACACATAATAAAAAGTCAAATCAAAGGAAAATCTAGAATATGGATCATCTCCCATGGTTGAAAAAACATCAACTTCCCAAACACTCCAAGGAGTCATAGAAAGAAAGTACAATAGTTAGAACTGTTGAATCACAAACAAATTATGTTGTTGGTAAGAGTGGTCAAACAGAAAATTATCCTCAACTCAATCATCAAGAAAGAATAGACCTTGCTATCAAAAAAATCCTCCAAAGGTTGGTCACTTCCCTTTTTAATATTGTTGATCAAATGAAGAGAACAAACTTGAATATTTCCATATGGGAATATTTGTCCATTCTAGTTCAAAGGGACTTGCTTAAATAGGCATCGCAAGGTCTTAATCAGAAAAATTATGATTTCATAAATGAAGGAACAACTCATGTTATGGATTGCAAACATGCCCCATTACAAATGAGGACCCCCTTTTTTTCTTTTTTTGCTTTTGAGATTTTAGGATGGGATTTTTATGTTTTTTCTTAGGTGGTTTTTTCATTTAGGCCAAGTGAAGATTTTGATCATTAAATATTTGTGGCCATTTTAGGATTTTGTGGGTTTTTGTGATGTTGCGAGAATTTTAGGGTCATTTGAATGGGTCTTGATTTCTCGCAGCTTCCTCAACAAGCCTGATGTCCATGGAAATGTTAAATTACATGACTTATTATTCATTGTGGGGATTCAACCACTAATGGGGAATGTCTAAGTTCCTTCAATTTTCCACAGTGGTTGAATACCTCCCATTTTTGCAATAGTCAGGAACCCCTCAAATTTTTGTAGTTATTTTAAAATTTCTTACCACCCATAAGTTAGTAGGTACATTAATGGTTTAAGTGGGTTGAAGAATAAAATATTAAATTTAGATCTTGTGGTCATTTTGTAGACATTTAGGACTTTTTTAAGATTTGGAGACTCGATGAATTGGGTGTGCTTGTTGTGGGTGATTACATGACCAAGTGATCATATGACACTATCTCATGCCCGGTATGTATTAGTTTTCTTGTTTAAAGTGTTTCATTTGCATAAAATGGGAAACTTCAATGTTTGGGGTTAACCTATGGTTTATTCTAGTCATATTTTTAAGTTTGAGGTGTTATTAAATGATTAGCTATAAATTGTGAAATTTGAAGTGTGGACGCACATGTCAGCTCTAGTTGATATAATGAGTAGAGGGTATAAATTGGTAGTGAGTTGATGAGTATTTATGTAAAGACCATTTCACTAGCGATTCCCTAAGATAAAATCGCCATGATTACCTAGGTTAAACCTAAGATTGTTTTCATGAATTTCACACCAATTTGTGTCGTGAAAATTGTTTCAACAAGTTCAAATTTGATTTCAAAATGGGGTTTTGAGTCGTTAGGTTCATTAGTAATAAGGTTGCATAAAAAATAGTTGGTTAGGGCCTTTTCCTTATTCCCATCATTTTTTTGTTGTTACATGTACCTTAGGTTTTCCTGAGTGAATTTTCAACTATTCACAATCTCATAAATAGTTGTAGAAATTTTTTGTGTGAGTTTGCATGTCATTCATCCAATTCTACATCTCAGCCAAAGTCTTGCACTTTCCCACTCTCTAATAACCTTTTAATTGTTCATAATTTTGCTTTGCTTTTTATTGTGAAGATTTTATTATTTCAAGGATCTTTTAGCTATCTAACCTAATTATTTGGCAATGTTCCTAGTGGTTCCATTTCTTTGCAATAACATACAAACTTTAATTTTCACCCATTGATTACCTTTGATGTAGAAATTTGTGGTACATTTGACCACACCCCATTTTTCACAATTACAAGCTAGAGTCCATTTCTTCACTATCATTTGTTGTCATTGGATTTTGACTGTGATGAGGATTTTTTCCTATATAGTTTTTTTTTTTGCTAGGGCAGGTGTGTCAATTTTCCACAATTGAGTTTATGACAAAATATGTTTCGTGGAAGTGGTTTTAAAGGTTTATTTGGGTCTAATAAGGGTGTATGTGTGTGATTTCTCCATGGGTTATGTTACCCCCTCCCCCCAAATATCTTCAATGGATTGGTAAGCCAGGAATATTCATGCTTTGAGTAGATTTTGAATGAATTTTAAAGATTTAAGTATGGAGATTTAAATTTCAAGTACCAAATGTCAAATACTTGTTTCTTATGGAAGTAATAGAGGTAAATCATTAAATATTCCATGAGATAGGTTGTGGTTATTTAAAGAGTAAGATATCTATGGTATTTATTAAGGTTATTTCATCTATATTGAAATGACAAGGGTGGAAAAAATGAAGTATGAATTCAATGGATTCCTCCCTAAAACAAAGCTCACTTCTAGCTAGAGATTTATAGAGGATACTAATTTGGGACATGTGGATATAGAAAATTTTAGAGAAATAATGTTTGGTCCTAACCCCACTTCGAAGGAAACAAAAATGGTTGAAAATGGGATTGGTCAAGTTGCAAGTTTTCCTCCTTTTGTCTAATGCATTGATTTGATGCTAGAATGTAGGGACCATCAATTTATAGATTTTATGAAAATAGTGGCCCTAAAAGGAAAAATATTGGTTGATTTGTTAGTTGGTGCAATAATAGAGGCCTTTGGGATCCCTACCCATCCCACCATGACAATAGTAACAAAGGATCAAATTAGAAATATGAACAAGGACTAGATAAATGTTTAAAAGTCTTTAATGACTTTTGGGTGACGAAGCCCAAATCATCAACTACTAAGGTCCCAAAGAATTTATATAGAAGTGACATTGTTGAAGAAATTAATGATTTGGTCACCCTTATGAGAAGAGTTATGAGCCTTGTCCAGAGTAGCCTCAACCTTTAAGGGGTGGATGTTCTATTTGGTTGAATAGATACTAAGAGTAACCCAAAAGTTTTATTGGGTCCAAATCATTAGTGACAATATCCACCAACAACTCATGATGGTGATGGAAAAAGGAATATTTCACATGACCTCCTATGCAGTATTTATGCTACCAAGAAAAATTGGATACAGGGGGTTAACATGTGTATGTACAATTGGTAATGACCTAGGGAAGGTCAAATTTTATGATTTATATCCCAATTGAAAAGCTCAACTTCCTAAGTCATTACAAGAGAGTAAACAGTGCATTCACCATGCATATTTTAAGGGCATTGCATGGAGACTTGTTTCAAATATTATCAACATCAACCATGGATCTAAACCAGAAGTTAGGTTATTGGTTTATACAATTTCCAAAGTTTACATATTTGATAATGGAGGGATTTTCTGGAGTACTTTACGAATTTCCTATGTATCTCATTAATAAAATGGTGTTGCTTGAAGTTACAAGACAAATATGTACTTCAAAAAAATTGTTGAAAGATATGCACAAGGTCGGTGTGCCTTATCCTATCAAAGTTGGTAGGGGAACATATACTTGTTTGACCTATCAATCAACAAAAGAATTTGATGTATAGTTTCAAAAATTTTGGCTAATTTTTCATTATGCTAGGAAACACTTTGATATATATGATAAGATGGAGTAGGTGGGTAGGTAGTATAGGCATAAGATAAACATTGAGGAATTTTTGGAAAATTGTTCATATGATTGAGAAGTTAGAAAAAGATATTATTCTAGGTTGTCATTGGAATATATTAGAAGGCTTAAAGTCATGATTGTACCTAATCAAGTTGAGGATGATGGTCACATGGTTCAGGAAGGAGAATACAGGGAGATATCTAATAGACCCATCCCTTTTCCAAACTAATCAAAAGAAGAGGTAACAAACCTCGAACAATTAATGAAGCCTACAATGAGGTTTACTAAAATATGGTTCAAACTCCAAAACTCTAATTTGATTGACAGCGGAATTAAGGTAACTTTTGATTTAATGGAGGAAGAAAATGAATCAACTAATGAAGAAGCATTTGATAAAAATGAAAATCCTAAGAAGATGGAGGGTGAGTTGTCCTTGACTTCTTCAAAAGGAAAAGGATGTAGATAAGAGTAAGAAGAAAGGAAAGGAAGAGAAAATCTAAGCCTATTGATGCTACAAATAAAGAACAACCCAAGAAGATAAAGACTAATAAATCGGTTTCACTTGAGGTTCCTTCTAATTTTGTTCCATTACAAGAAAACATTCCTCTTCCCATTCATACCACTCTTCCTTTTTCAAATCTTACACCTCCATATTTTGTTTCTACTTCCACTACCACTACCCAAGACATTATTCCTACCCTCACCTCTACTACTTCCCCTACCATTGAAATTTCCATTACCATTTTTCCTATATTTGTTGCCATATCCATTTCTCCCTTTGAAATAGATTATTCGCCTAGTATTTCACCACCACCAACTTCTTCTTCACCTTTACATTCATTTTCATCACCTAAATACATGTCTACCATTTCATCTACCATTCCATCCACTTATCTTCCTTCCACATCTTTTAGTCTTTCATAAACTTTCATTTTCCAACTATCTTATATTCCTAAGGAGACAACTACTTTAGTGTTATTAGAGGTTAATAAGGCATTGTTATACCAAATTGTTAGGGAAGATTTAGTTCCTACTTCACAAGGGATATTTGAACTTCCTTCCTTAGACAATATTGAGGAAGTTTCTAAGAAATTAGAGGCTCAAGTAAGAGGTGATGAATATGAGGCTGCTACACCATCATAAATGTTTCAAGAGAATGGGTTGATTAAGAAGATCCAATAGGGGATGAAAAGAAAGGACAACCTGAGGATTTTTCCATTTTCTAGGATACACAAAGGAAGGTAGTTGATGAGCTTCTTCATGTTGAGAAAATAATAGAACAAGAGGGTGATGTTAATGAACCTAAAGAAAAAATAGATGTAATTGTAGAAAACATTCAAACTAATTTTTCTCATTCTACATCTCAGCAAGAGTTAAATGCAAAAAAAATTATAGCTCTCAAGTGGATACAAGAACAATTAAAGTAGAAGTGACTAGTGATAGAAGCTCTTGATCTAAACTTGGAAATTTTGCTAAGTAGAATAGAGCAACCAAAGGAGAATAAAAGAGCTAGAATAAGGTCCCGCATGACCAAGGATGCTTTAGGTTCAAGAATTTTGCATGTTTCTACTCTTGCAGTAGAAAAGGATAATAGAGATATATGGCCTAAATATTTCAATGTTTCCACCATTAATTTGGGTCCTACAATAAGAATACAAGAAACTAAGGAGCTTCATGGGTTTTTTAGTAAAATTTTGTAAAGAATGAATAAGGATGAGGATATAAAATCCCAATTAAAAACACAGGTGGTTGAGTTAAGTGTCTATATCAGGCATCTACTTGGTCCTATTTAGAAAGAATAAGGTCAATTTGTTCCTCCATTAGTTTTATCTAGGGAGGATTTTCATAAAATAGAAAAGATGAAATCCATGGCTCAAGCTACACAATCCTAGCTTGACAATATTATTTTATCAAGGTAGTAAAGCAATAAATGATTCAATTTAGGTGTAGAGAAATTTATTGAATTTAAAGGAAAAGGTAGATAAGTTATGGAATACTATGACTTGCTAATAGAAAATTTCATAATATTGCTTTTTCTCAAGTTGGAAGCTATCAAAATATTGTCTACTGAGGTGATAATCAATGAGGGTATTTTGAGTAAGGATAATTTGCAGGAATCTCATGTTTGGTTACATGTCATAAAATTCATGAGATAAATTACAAAAGAGGCTTAGCGAAAAATATTAAATATAGATAATCAAATTCAAGATGTTTTGAGGAGTTGTGTGGACTTTTTGAAAAAAATTGGTTGGGGTTGATTTTAATAAAGATGTAAAATTTGATGATTAGTTAACCAAGCAGCATTGGAGGTCACAACTATACATAGAGAAACTTGATGTTACTTTCTCTCATGGTATTTTGGATGTTTTTTCCTATCTTTATCCGAGATCAAGGTATTTTAGAAGAAGAATCCAATGCGGAGGTATTTTTACAATGATTTCATTAAAGATTATGATACACATTATTTCAAAATGCATGGAGCCAAAGGTACACAACCATATGAAGTTATTGTACGAGTTTATGGTGAACTCAACACCTTAGGATCACCTATAAGACAACAATAACTTCCACAAGAGAATGGCAGAAATATCACGGTATCATTATGGATGCAAGATTACCAAATTGAATTAGATTGTGCATATGATGGCTTGCTTATAAAGGAAAGTTGTGAGATAGATTAGACAACATCTTGACATGTGTCTTAATCCTATACAATGAGACAACTACCTCAACAAATATTAAATGACCTAGACACAAAAATTAAATGTTAAAGATAAGATCTAGTGATAACTAACACTAACTAGAAAGATTCCCTCCTAGAACCTAAGTGGACTTAACATGTAGTATTGTAAATTGTCACCCTTGATAATTTCACACTATTTTTTGCTCCCCCTTAAATTGTTGGACCTAATTGAGCTCCTAATTTCCTAAATTATGCATTTAATGGACCATTTTTAACAATTATCAACAAATTACAAGCAGAAAATAGCATTCATCTAATACTTTACCCTTGACACCTTAATTTCTAGAAAATAGGGCTAGGATGCATGTGCCTTATGGTGAATGGGTCCCATTATGGTGAAAGTGTCCCCTATTTTGGATCCAAATTTAAATATGCCGGTGTTGGCACTTTATTATTTGCAATTCAAGAGTCCAAAGTCAATTATTGGGATTTAATTTGTGAGAAATTAAATAATTGCATATAAATACTTAGTTATTGCATCATTTGAAATATATCTAAAAAGAACAAGATAAGAGGTGAATATTAAGAGAAGAGGTGAACATTAAGAACAAGAATTATTGTCAAGAGAATTATCAAGCAAGTCAAGAGCTCATTTTTAGTGATTTATTACAACAATTCAAGATCTAGGCATCATGTCAAATCATATGTTAGTTTATGTATGTTTATTTCATCATTGGTTGTGAAGGCTAACCCTTTTATAGGTCTCAAAGCAATTCAAGCAATTCAACAAGTTGCAAGATCCAAAACCTTGAAGATTTGTATGACTTTAGTCCTTCAAGGAAGTCATTGAAGGGTGGTGAGTTGTAGCACTTTGTGGATTCATCATTCCTTCCTATCATTTATCCTTTTATCATTAGCATTTCCATTTTCGAAAGGGAAACATTAACATAGGGTTTGACTAAGGTGAGCCCCTACATGGCACAACCCTTCCTCTCTCTTTGAATGTGTAGCTTTCAGGTTTGAAGGATATTGGAGGAAGCTTGAAGATCAATTATCTATTGTTGCAGTCAAAACCCTACACCTTGAAAACTCATGAAAACTCACTTATAGAAATATCTAATAGTGATCTGACAAGTTTATAGGTAGAAATAGAAAGCTTTGATCTAGCACCAGAGGAATACAAAGATAGATCTGAAGTCCCTCTAAGAGGACACTTACACCCTATGGAAAATTAGTCCTCCAAAATTAGGCTCAAATTTATATCACTAGTGCACAATGTCTTGCTCTGTCCAAAATTAGGCTCAAATTATGTCTGAATTTGTCTGTGACTTTCTATGTATACTATATTTGTATCAGAATAGTAAATTGCATCATTAGCCTAGTTAGGTCATTGCATTTCATCCCTAAATTCATCCTAGATTTGGTCAAGGGTCAGTTGGCTCACCTTTCAGATTGTAAGTCAATCATATATCTTGTCCAAGTCCATCAAACCCCCACAATCATACCATTTTCATCCCAATTCTTAATGATAAATGGAAAAAGCTATTAAACCCTAAAGAGTGCAAATCTAAAAATGATAGATTCCCTTTTTCCAACATATCACATGTAAATAGGACCTATATAAGTAAAAAACCTATTTACACCAACACCCCTCCCTCAAGTATAACCTAGGGAGTACTATTATGTAAATGATACAAAGATGGGCCCCAACTACGAGGCTAGTACATATACAATGTAATCTCTCAATGGAGAAAAGGAGAAAATCCAACGGGATAAAACTCCTCCCCAAAAGAGAGATAAAAACCAGATTCTCTCAAGGATGCGTGAGAAGGACAAAACCCCATACAAGGAAAATGTCCCCTCCATAAGAGAGAAGAAGAGAGACCATGCAACCCCCCTCAATATAGTGTCTCCTACAATGACGGTGAATTCCTGACAATGAATGTTGAAAAATATCCATGACCATCAAACATCATCCCTCCCTTTAGGAAGAAACAAGACCAAGATGGTATGCAAGATGTCTTCCCATTCCTAAAATGAAGATGTGGGAATAAGGATGATGTGTCATGTCTCTAAAGAATGCTTAAGTGACTATAGAACACAATCCAAAGATAAAGATAAATTCTTTTAAAGACAAAGAAGCCTCCTCCAAATGTTGTCCAGAAGAATCCACACTCATGTCAAACCACAAAGAATGATCATGTAGAGAATGAACAAGAGGGTTAGAGTGTTCCCTCATAGTAATTGAACAAGAATCATCTCCATCAAAGAGAATATTAATGCAATAATTGATGTCTCCTAAATCTAGAATGTGGGACTCACGAAACAAACCAACAATGTTTGTCAAGTACTCATCCTAGGTAGCCATCTCTGGAAGATGATGAATGTCCTATTGCGCTGAATCATAAGTGGCCAAAACTATGGAATCACAAGCATCCTTAGATACAACAGTAGATGAAGGAGGTGAGATATCAGTGCACTCCATTTGACTACACTTACCATCCCCTATTGTGTCCTCAATATATGATGAAGTAAGAACACTAGATGATTTGGTTGATTTGGTTTAGAGGAATTACATAAACTGATATAATTGGCAATGTAAAGTTGTTACAACTAATGAATTTCATAAACAAGTTTCAAATCATCAAGTTCTTTTAGCAAGCATTCCTCAATTGTATGATTTTCTTTCCACAGTAACCTCATTTTAATTTCTATACATTATAATACATGATTAATACCAACAAACAAGCACAAGGTCACCCCCCAAATTACTCAATCGAGAAACCCACAACAATATATGAGGTTGGCATTTTATTCTTAGCGCAACTACAAGTGTCACTTTCTAAAAATAATGAAGTGGACTTGATCTTAGTGCTTACAAATCCAAAATTTCGCCACAAGGTCAAAGTAAAAAATTTACACAAGATGAGATCAATTTGTCATACCACTAAAAATTACACAAAAAATTATGCACTTTCAAAAAAAATCACCCAAAAATGTTATCATAGGAGCAAGAACAGAGCCTCAAAAGTTCCCAAAACGAGAATGGCTCAACAACACCTATGAGAATCTACAATTTCTAAACAAATCAAGCACCAAAATCAAAAACCAATTGTTCCACTACAAAGAGCGTAAATTTTTACCCCAAATCAAAAAAAAATCTCAAGAAAAAGAGTTTGGATGACTAAGTTATGGTTTGAAAATTTCCCTTCAAAACCAAAATACAAATGGTGAGGGGACAAAAAAACTTTAAGGAATGTTGACATCACGCTAATGCGATGCTGATGTTAGTAATCCACTCAATTAAATTTGATGGCCAACTAGCCATCACAAATCGGTGCAGGCTTGATAGTTGAAGAGAAATATTCTTAGAATTTGGTTGACATAATATAGAACATTCCCAAAGGAATATCAATAGGGAATCTTCAAGGTTGGCAACAAATTTTTTTATTTTTATGAACGATGATTGAATTTCTCTATCATCTACGGGGTCCATAGGTAGTAGGGCCTCCTACCTGAGCCACGTCGCACCCTACAAGAAGTCAAAGGTACTGCAACAAGTATCACATAGTACCTGTACGTCTGTGGATCCTATAGACATATTTCCTAGGAATTTTTTTTTTAATTCTAAAAACAACTTTAAAAATCTAAAAAAAATCAACTTTGAGTTTGATTTTTCGCCTTCAATTGCGACTAGTTGATTTTTGCAATGATTATTTTATTGTACGGTCAATGGAACAATCGAATTGGACGAAAGTTTTTTTAATTCTCGAGGTCAAATGCTTTGATTTTTGTGATTTGATAGTTGATCTTGGGGTTTTTTATCCTTTCAAATGCAATGGCAGGGGCAATTTTGGTTCAAAGTGTTTCAAAAATTCAACTACCTCCTGGATTTGGTAACCCTTTCCCAACTTGAAAGCCTTGTAAATCAGACAATATGATGAAATTTGATGAAATGAAAGAAAAACTTAACTTTCTTTGATGCCTTGGATTCAACAGTAAGGTCCTTGAAACCCGAACTCACACCCTTCAAAATTTCCACACCAAGATTGGTCCTTCAGATCTAGGAAGAAGTTTGTAACACCGAAGCTTTGATACCATGTAGGAGTTTATGGTGAACTCCTCAACACCCCAGGATCACCTACAAGACAACAATAACTTCCACGAGATAGAAATGGAAAAAATATCATGTTATGATTATGGATACAAGATTTCTAGATTGAATTAGGGTGTACATATGATGGCAAGTGCTTATAAAGGAAAGTTGTGAGATAGGATTAGACAAGATCTTGACATGTGTCTTAATCTTGTACAATGAGACAACTACCTCAACAAATATTAAATGACCTAGGACACAAGCATTAAATTCCAAAATATAAGATAATATCTAGTGACAACTAACACTAACTAAAAAAATTCCCTCCTAGGACCTAAGTGGACTTAACATGTAAATAAGACCTAGATAGGTAAAACACCTATTTACACCAACAATTTCTCTTGCATTAGCAAAATTTGTGAAATATGCAATAAAACAAAAGGATGATGGGAGAGAAGTAATTGAAGATAAATATTTGTGAATAACATGTCTTCCCAACAGGATTGCATTTATGCCCATTTCCTTTTCTAGAGTTTCTCTTTGAAAAGTGTTCCCTACTTTTACCAAATTCTAGGTCTAAGATATGGATTTAGGTTTTCCAGTTGTGTGGACATAGATATTTGTGCTTGATCTGTACCAATTGTATCTCAACAACTTCATTTATTAAAGTTCTTTAAGATCTAATTTTGTTTCTCTCAATGCAAATTATAGTGGAATTCAGTTGGGGTTTAATGTGACTCAATTATTTAATGATCATGTAATCTTAACCCTTGGTGTTGATTTGTTCTCCATCATTGGCTTTTCCTTAGGTTTTGTTGTTTTTCATATAAAAGGCAGCATTTTCTCATTGTAAAGGTTGTTGAACAAGAATTGTTGAGACTAGATATTTGAAATTTATACAAGCAAGCATTGAATTTTGATATTTCTCTTATGGTTTCAAATATTTTCATGGTGCCTTTCTCCAATGATAGATAAATTTCAATTGTAATAAGGATAAAGTGTTAATATATTTGATAGATCTATAGTTCATACCATTTGTAGCTCGTTGATTGTGAGTTTCTTTGCATGGTTGATTTGTAGTTTGAACCCTTTATGAATTAAGTTTGATTTTGGATGTTTTCTTATGTTATGCCAAGTTTTGGGAATTAAGTAAATGTTTATGATTGAAAATCTTTAAATCCTTTGAAGGTTGTAGCATTGTGAGTTTATCTCTAATTAAACAAATTTTGGTTTATTTATAGAGATCTTTCTATCTGATACATTGGATTGGTATTGTGGTTGTCTATAGGAATTTAATCTCTTTTATTCCTACCATGCCTTTTGAATTTTATTTAAAACAAGAAAGTTAAGTTTAGGTGAAGCTTCAGAATACTGTGAAAATTGAAGATTGACAAATTGTTTCTAGATCTCATAGTTGAAGGAATATTTAGGGTTTCATACTTATTTGAATCATATTAGGGTCCTCATCAATTCCACTGAGTAAATCGTAAGGCCCCTTTTTGAAAAATTAATGCATTGAACCTTGAGTTTTTTTTTCAAACAATTGAAGCCTTGGGGTAGTCTTTTTTTATTTATCAAGGTTGTATTTCTTTTGAGAAGAGATAGAATACTTTGTGAAAAACCACTCACCAACAACTCTAATTAGCCTTTTTCAGCAAAAGGAGAAGAGAAATATATACAAAATTGCTAAGCCACCTCTCTTCTACATGTCTTTGATTATTTGAGATCATTTAGTTCACAATTGTGTGATGATTCAGGGGTTAGTAGCTCTATTATACCAAATAAATTAGTTGGTCTTCTTGGTATTAAATATGAACCAATGTCTAAGGGAGTTGTGCAATTAAATGGTACTATTGTTAAAATAGTAAGCATCATTAAGAATTTGAAATTGAATTTACATGCATGCCCGACTAATCATAGATCTTCCTTTATTTTTTGCAATATATTTATCTAGAGAGTTCATAGCCAAGATAGGAGGGTATCTATATTTAGATTGGTTCCACATGTTGTTTAGGAATAGGTATGACACAAAATTAACCATAAAGGTTTAACCTATTTCAATGAATCATATTGATCCATACACTCCTATTCTTACTAACATGAATCGCACATTGCAATTTACCTAGAGGAAGATATTATTGTTCATGAGGTTGCCACACCTTCAAAAGGAGTTCCTAATCTTGATGAATGAGAATAAATTTTAGTATGATCATTTTTTCTCATGTGGAAGAAATAGCGTTGGGTACTTATTGCATTCATGAAGAAAATTCACCTACATCCAACTTTATGAAGTCACAAGAGGATATTGATGGACTATGGCAAGTATACTTTAAAGGCTCAAGGAGTAAAAATGGTGTAGGTTCTAGTGTAACAATGATTTGTCCTCAAAAAGAAAATGTATTACTTTTCATTTAGACTTCAATTCAGCTATAATAACAATGTAGTCGAGTATGAAGCATTGATTTAGGTTCTTTGACTTGCACAAAGAAGAGGGATCGAAAGTTTACAAGTATTTGGTGATAGTGAGCTTGTTGTTCACCAAGTTAGAGCCCGAAATGCATCTAAAAATAAATTCTTGAAGGCCTACATGTATATGGTATGGGATCTTATGGAAGACTTTGATGTGTTCAACATTCAAGTTGTCCCTAGAGAAAAGAATAAAGATGTTGATAGGCTCACAACAATGGGTTCACAATTTCACATCCTGAAAGATATCATAGAGGATAAATATCAACTTGTTAAAAATTGTTGTAAGACCAATTGTTCCAGATAATGCAATCAATTGGTAAGTGTTTGAAAATGATTAGAATATTTTTCATTTTTAAAAGAAGTAGAATGTTTTGCTAAAAATCAATCAAATTTGCAAGAACAATATGGGGATCAAGTCCTTCAATTGAAGACAAATAAGTTTCCTACAAGGTTAATCACCTTAGAAAGTATTATTAACACTAATTATTATCTTAGAGGTGAAAAAATGAACATGACCATAAAAGAAGAGAACTACAAGGAAGTAACAATTGCAAAGGACAAAGTTTTGAAGGCTGGGAAGGTATGTAGTAAATTTGAAAAATAAGTTTTTGTTGATCTTTGTAAAGAGTATGTTGATAGTTTTTCATTGATGTACAAAGATCTTAGAGGTTTTGACCCTAGCCTAGCCCAACATACTATTTAATTAGATCTAAATGCAAATCCCATTAGACAAAAATAAAGGCCAATAATTCTAAATATTGAATCATTGATGAAAAAAGAGTTGTCCAAACTCTTAGAGCAAAAATTATTTTCCCAATCAAACACTCCTCTTGGGTAGCCAATATAGTCCCTATTAGGACTTGAAGAATGGAGAAATTAGGCTTTTTGTGGATTTTAAAGATCTAAATAGAGCATCTCTTAAGGATCAGTATTCACTTTCACCTATGGTACAAATCCTTCAAATAGTAGCTAGAGTTAAAAATTAGTCTCTCTTAAATAGTTATTCAAGGTACAACCAAATGCTTGTCTAAGAATAAAATTAGTTTAAGATAGCCTTTACCACCAAATGAGGCACTATGGTTTACAAGAAGATTCCTTTTGGGTTAACCATTACTAGTGCAACCTTTCAAAGGGCAATGGATTTTGATTTCAAGGGCCTACAACGATATAATTCTGGTGTATATGGATGATCTAACTATTTGTTCAAACCATGCACATGAACACTTGGATCATTTGAGAAAAGTATTTGATAGGTGTAGATAATTTGGTATACCATTGAACCCTAAAAAATGTGTTTTTTATTCGTGAGGATAGTTTTTTGGGGCACATAGTCTCAAAAGTGGGTATTGCAATTGATCCATAAAGAGTAAGTTTCATTTTATCCCTTCCTCTTGCAAGGCATAAGAAAGGTCTTTAGAGTTTCTTGGGAAGGATTTTTTTTAGGAGATTTATACCAAAATTTTCTTCTATGTCTAATCCTCTGACTTCCATGCTTAAAAAGTATTTGTTATTCAATTAGTCTAAGGAAGGTAAGGGCAATTTTGAGGCTATTAAACAAGCTATTTCTCAAGCTCCTTCTCTATCTAATCCTAACTATGATAAAAAACAAAAACTTCCATTGTCACTTGAGTTTCCTTCCCTTGAATTTGCACAACAGCTACAAATGTTAGACAATGATGCAATGAATATAAGGTTGGTTGAGTTAGATTTAGAAGAGGTAAGAGACAAAGCAATGCAAATACTCGAAGCTCATCAAGCATAGGTTAAGAAGACATTTGAACAATGGCAATTGATAGAGTGTTACAAGGAAGGAAATTTGGTGTTGAAATGGGATGAAGACATAGCTAAGGCTAGAAGACGCACAAAGTTTGATTTCATTTGGAGTGGCCCATGCAACATAACCGATTATAAAGAAACCAAAGCTTTTCAACTTTCAAAGTTGGGTAGAGAATTTTTCTCTCCCATTCAAAGGGATACACCTCAAGTCTTTCTTTTGAGGTTGGTTTTCAAATATTGTACATATTAGATTAGTTGTTTCTAGAAAATAAGTATTTTGCACATTTTGGTTATCTTTTCTTCCTCCAAGTATTATTGCACATGTTGCATTCTCATTAGGAGATTGAGTGTTTTGTTTCCTTTTAGGTATTTTTTGTCCTTGTGTTGCTTGTTGTTTGAGGTAGTTTCAATTGTTTGGTTAGGCCTAGGCTCATCTTCCAAGGTTTTTTTGGATTCTTTGAGTCCCATTGGATCCTAGTGTTTAGCAGGAAAGCACTCCCTAGAGGTCACCAAAATGTTGACTTGTTTGAGTTTAAAACTCAAATAGTCATGTTTATTTTAAGGTGTTAAATTTGGGTGGCCCTATTCTAAAATTCCATCACAGTTGAGTAGAGCATCCAAAATTAGGCCTTGGTCCTTTTGAAAGTTCCCCCAAATTTGTTAAGGCAAAGGAGATAACTACTTGTGAGTTTTACCCCTCCCACCAATCCAAAGGCTAGTTCTCATAGTCCTTTATGAATGTCTAGTTCATCATCAAAATACTATGAATCAATATTTGTGAAGGTTTGGCTTCCAAGTGAAATACACCATTTGAAATCTAAAAATATGATTAATGTTATTTTCCTTGCAAGGCCTAGTTCACTTTGTTTTTCTCACAAAGGTCCTTATCCATGGAAAATTAAAGCCCATCTAAACTGCACTTATTGAAAGTTTTGGAACCAATTCACTAAACTTTCCTCGCACTCGATAGATTATATATCAAATTTTAAAGTTTGAAGAAGTTCAAAGCTTGTGGGAACCCAACCTCCATTTGAACTTCCCCTTTCTAAAGTTGGATTTGCACACAAATCTAGTTCCCTTCACCCTTTCCACAAATCCACTTCAAATCATTTTTTATGCATAAATTCCTTTGCAAAAATCAAATCTCCATCTAAACTAAACCTTCTAAAAGTTAGGTGCCTAATTCACTTAGTTTCTTCCACTTTCAACTATTTATAAAGCCAATTTAAAGTGTTATAGAGGTTCAAGTTCCATTTGGACTATATCATTAAACTTGTTCATAAGTTGGGTTTACTTAGAAAATTATGCATGTCACCTTGCTAACATTATGTTGATGTCATCTTCGAAGGGTCCCTAGTCAACTAAATTGAACCTTTCCAAACTTGTATTCCTAACCAAATCCATTGTGTTTTTCTACATGTCCATACACTGATGATGCCATCAATCCTTGCTTACATCTTCAACCCTTTGTGGATCTTCTTTGTCTAACTAAAGTGAACCTTTCAAAGTTCTATTTCATAATCAATCCAATCGCATTTCCCCACAAGTCACCACATGCTTATGTCATCAACCTTTTGTGGAGTTTTCCTAGCCAATTGAACTAAACCTGTAAAAGTTACCCTTTTATCCAATTCAATTAATCTTCCCTGCATATCTAGTCTAATTGCATGTTCCCACAAGCCATCTATTGTTGACATCATCCCACCCTACTAACATCATGTTGATGGCATCCCATCTTGATCAACCCCATTCCATGATGACATCACTCTTAGATCATGATGATGCCACCTTATCCTTTTGTTGACATCATTATTGAAACTCTTCATCTAAACTAGACACCAAAATATTGGGAAGTTGGCAAATTCAATTCTGATGGATTTTTTTACAAATCCAATTCATAGAGACTTCTATGTAGGTTCAATTTAGATGCATTTTCTTGCAAATTTGGTTCAAATGGAAACTCTTGCAAAAGGATCAATTTCACTTCAAAACCCCACAAAGGCATATCCAAAATTCCGTCATTAATGTATTTCAATGCCTTAAACTACCAGATTTAATCTGATGGCACCAAAAATATTTCTTATGTAGTTTGGCACAAATTAAAAGGGGGAAAATGGTGCTCACCCATCCTCATTTATTACTATGAACCACATTATCAAGCACACCATCTCCAAGTTGTTGCAATGGATTCCATAGGTGATTTTCCTGATCTATACACTCAATCCCATGTGCCATTAGTGCTCAAATATGGCAAGGGATGTAGGGAATGTCCTTTCATGTTTCAAGATGACCAAATCATATTTTGAGGGGACACATTTCTGCAAAGCGTTGGCAAGAATGACAGTTAGGGCATGGGCATGGTCCCCACAACATACAACAAAATTTATTATGGATTTTGTTGCAGCTTTGGCATTCTCCTCTATGTTGTATTGAGGACCCAAGAGTTCTCATTCAAAGAGGTTCCAATAGATAAAGAAAAAAGAGAAAGCTTCTATGTAATAAAATTTGCTGTTTTTTGAAGTGAAAATGCATGCTCAAGCCTTGCAATCAATAAAAAATGATATTTTGCCTCCTGTTATGGTCGTTATACTATGTACCTTTTGAATGCAAGTTGTATTATGTGGGTTTTAGTCTCTTTTATATCTATTATAAGATAATTGTAGACATCCTACCCCTCTTGCAGTTGTATCATCTTCATGTTTTACCTGTTAATGCTGTTTTAATAGAAGTTGTGTGATCTATTTATGGTGGTTATTTGTTATGTCTTGCACCCATACCCCATTTTAGCCTTGCCAAATGGGGGCCCCTTCTCTTTTCTTTTCCTTTTCCTCCTTGTGCCCTTTTTTCCTTTTTGTTGGCTTTCTCCCTTTGTTCTTCCTTGCTTTGTCTTGTTGTTGGACTTTCAGGATTTTCCATCTTGGCATAACACTAGAATCACTCATTATCTACAAACTTGCATCTCAAAATCTGCAATGCCCATCAACAACCAAATATACAATTTCATCAATGGGTGTGGTACTACCCTATTAGTGACTCCATTGTTATACAACCCTGTTGACAACATTCACTGACTGGGAACATCATAAGAGAACCATCTTATCAGCATCTTAAAATCATCAGGGACGGAAGATGTGTCTCAAACATTAAAGTAAAAATACATTATGATTTATTCTAATATGTAAGAAATTGAAACACAATCCTATGAAGCATTACACACATTCTCCAGTCTCTGTGCTTTGCAACTCTACAACTTGCATCATATGCAGGTGGAATATTGTCTTCTATTTTTTTTTTGTTATAAATACATCTATTTTTTTAGTTCTTTAATTCTGAAGGTGAAAATCTGACAACCTTGTATCAACAACCTACACTTGGAATGTGAAACAGTAAATGGAAAAAAGAAACAGCTGCAAGAGCGAACAGTACAAACAGAAGTGCTGCCCTTGTGACTATCCAAGCATCTTTGAACCATAACAACAAACGACCTCAATATTTCACCAAAATTATACCATGCTTCACAAATGTTAACATGGCATGCCCCATTGGTAGCATCATGATTTTTCAGATTGCATCTGTTTTCTCATGTAGCATAACAGCAAGAAAAAATGCAGCACCACAACTTCTAAATATCAATGTTTAACAGAATCATAAGAAGTTGCAATATTTCTTATTCAGTACATCCCCTGAAGACAATTTTGGTATTATCATATTTGGGCACAAGCAAAGAGAAGATATGAATCATCTATAATTTCAAGTCATCTATTTTTACATTCTAAACGGTAAGGGATAGTGCATAGAAAGTCTTTCAAGTCTTTTAACACTGTACCACCCACAATTTATTCCACACTACAAAATCTAGTTCAAAGATGACAAAAGTTGAAAACAGTACCATCATATTTACTCACTTTAAAATGTTGCCCAATATTCAATGTTATTTTTACAGAGCATAGAGAATATTACTTTGTAACATCTCTGCACAAGAGGAAGGAAGGATACAAGAGATTGAGTAGCATTCAATGAAACTGGTATCACTGATGTTTTCCCATAAGCAATAAGAAAGCAGCACCTAAATTGACAGCATGGTATTAAGAAAGTTTCAAATAAGAAAGCAGCACCTAAATTGACAGCACAGCATCAAGAAAGTTTTCATTTATTGCGTCATTATACAGTACACCGAGACCACAATTTTATGGTTTTTAAAGAATTGCAGCATGTACATTCTAAGACAGGGTAGAATTTAAAGAACTTGTCCCATTATTAATGCTCTCTAATGAGAATGAAGCACCAGATTTTGTGTCTTGATTTTCTTCAGTGCGTAAAAACATAACAAATATAACCCAAATATGCAGAGCCAAAAGGTAAATTAAGGCGAAGCATTTTGCCATCCCATTCCTACGCAGATAGTAAGCACCAGCCGAAAAGATCATATCAAATTGGCGGAGAAGAAAGAAAATAGGGCTTCTTTCAAAGTCTTCATTCTCATAAACTCCTCTTCTCAGATCATATGATCTTGTCAATCCAAACTCCAAATCTTCATCCATAGAAACTGAATCTAGATAATTTGACTTGTTTCCCTTTGATGTTTGTGACTGTGCCAGGTACCTTTCTTCATATAGTGTGTTGGAAAGGGCCTGTTGTTGCATGACAAAATAATACCCTCAAAGTTAAGTAAATCTAATGCTTGGAGAGTTAACTAATACCGTTTATCAAATGAAAAATTTCCAAAATGGCAATGGTGGATGAAAAGAGGATTCAATGATTCATGCAAGAAAACATACCTCTAGCCTGAAAAGCATTGTTCCTTTCTCTGCAGACAGGGTTTCAACCTGCCAAGCAATCATGGGGAGAAAATCAAAATACATGCTAGACTATGCAAAAGTACACCATATAAGAGGGTAAAATGAAAAGTTGCGTAAGGAATAGATTATTTCGTGACACCACAAACAAATTATGTTTTGGCATATTTTTATGCCCCGTGCCTAATAAGTTCCTGAAAAGCAAAACAAACACATTCCATACAAAATCATAGCAGCAATTAAATTATACTGCCGGGATGAATGTAAAATGGAATATGTTAATGCAGAAAAGCAAGTTGTAAAAGATGTTCCACATTTCAGAAAATGAATCATCTATTATAGTTTATATCCTACAATTGCTGACACATTGAAGGGCAAAGAAACTATAAATATTTATAATTTTTTTTTAACAAATTGCCCTATAATAAGCTGTCACATGCAAATTTAATAGAAATCTCAATCAAGAAGCCACATGGTCACTTAACAAAAGCCACATACGTGCAACAATTATTATTCTGCTATGAATATTCAATTTCATGCTTTGAAATTTGTTTTTATAGCATAAGAAATGGCAATCTGCACAGGCAAGGATAAAATGAGATACCAAATGGACAACACCACATTTCTCATCAAGGAGAATAATGTCATAAAACTTGAGCACAATGTAATATTGCAAAACGGAACTGTTATGCAGAACTTTCCATGGCTTTCTCTGGCTTTGATTGTCAGAGTCTATTTACATATGTGTAGCAAGCTTACAAGAAATGAAAAACACTTGGTGTGTAAGCAGGATACTTATTAAGTCTAATCAAAATATTAGGTTCCAAACAAAAATAAAGAAAGCAACATTTCCAGCAAACAATCAATTTCCTATCTTAATCTGAACCTAAAGGAAAGCAGTGATGCTAGATGGTACATCTCGTGCAACTTATTCATCACATGAAACCTTCCTCAACAAGGCCTACCAGTACACTTGTAAACTTCCTGATGCAACCTAAAGACCAATACAGATAATGCCAAGCCCCGTTGAGGAAGTTGACACTACAAAAGCATTTTCTAGAGAAATAGAATCACAGATCATAAATATTTTTCTGGAAAACTAAATATACAAGTTAACAAGAACATAAACATATTAGATCATTCCATGCATGAGCATCATAAGTTAGCTGCTTGTATGAGCATCACATCTATTCTTCCAATAACAAATTTAACTTTGCATGCAAACCTGTGCTTGTTTTTGGATGAGATGATCAGTAAGCTGCGAAAGCCTGTTCTCCAATTCCACTTCTACTTCAGTTGGGCCCTCCCATGCTTCAGTAGTTCTCTCTATATTATCTTCCAGTTGTTTCACCTGCAAAGTATGAAAGTTTGGATAAGATCTTCCAGCTAACATATATAGAAATGAAAATTCCAATGTTAGAATGTAATCAAAGAGCCACTCTAGCGTGCATTTCCTTTCATTCTTTTTAGCCAAGACATTGATATGAATTATGCTGGTAATTCAGAGGACAATACACTAGTTGAGGACCTTAACGTACGCAATTGAAAAAAACTCTAACATAAGATTGACAATCACTGAATACCTTAACAAAGTAAACTCTTTTATTTCAATTCAGAGCTTATACAAAATGGAAAAATTCTATGCATTATGAGCAATTGCAGTTCACTTATAGATACTGATTCAATATCATAATTCATTTAGGTATGTGTCTGCAAAACAGTAGTCACATATTAAATTTGTATTTTTGATAATAACTAGTCAGTATCTCCATATTTAATTATAGCTCAGCCATTTACAGAGGAGACAACCCTAGAAAACTATTTTGGCCATTTCTCATCTGTGGCAACTTCATTGTGTATACTTGAGCTTGATATAAATTCAGTTTGAATTGACTAGTAGCATTGCACAAGACACTCATTAAAGGGTACATTGTAATGTTGTAAACATAAGAACAACTTAATAATATTTAAGATAGAAATTATTTGAGATTACCTTGACTTGCACTTGTTCAACTTTTTCACATAAATTTAAGTTTTTTTCATCAAAACCTTCTTGTTCCAACTGAATTTCTTTGGAAATATCAACCTGTAGACCAAACCAAACAAACAGTCAGCACTGAATGACTAATTTAATGCAACTGCTTTCCCATCAAATAGAACCAATTTATACAAAAACGTTAATTATACACAAACAAACTTGTAGTCACATAAATACATTTCAATAGAACAGCACAAAGATTAAAAGTATATATATAGGAAATGTAGCTAGTAAATAAGATTGATGAGTTAACCTGATTGGAACCTGCTAGCTTATGGCGTAGAAGTTCCAGCTTTCTCTCAAGCTCTGAGACAACAAAAAGAGAGGTTAACTATTCTTCCAAGATTGACAGGGATATAATATATCTCAACACATGTTTACCAGTTGTTATAAAATTCAAAATTTAATGTCAACCACTTGAAATAGCCTCATTGTAACCAAATCAAACTTAAAGAGCAAGTATAGAGTGCCCAGCGTATTAGACCCAATAAAGCAGTCAATTGAAGAAGGTATATTTCACATTTATCAGGTAAAAGTAGTATCAACTACATGTCACACATTTACAAATAGAATGTGTATTCATTCATACACTAGATAGTAAATGTTTGAAAATTGTTAATGGCTCATCTACTTCATGTTGATTAGTCAAAGCTTAGCTGGCTCTACGTGCCGTCTTTAATTTCGTAGTTGAATGTTTCTTGTTGAAAAAAATAAGAATTTCCACATGTAGCTATAATTTGTCAATTCAGACTAAGCTCTCATCGCCTAGCAAGAATGAATTGAGGATGATAAGTATACAAAGCTACATTGTCCCATCTACAAGTATAGCAGCAGCACTCAATAAGGCACTGAATGTTTGAATATTCCATATAACTTATTTGTTAGAAAAACCAGGGTAATTGGTTTAGCCATAAAAAACCATTAATTATATGGATTTGAACATTGCAGAAATAATTAAAATATACTAAAAATGAACAATAAAATTGCACAGAATGTAGAGATTAATAAGGAAAACCTTTCGATCAAAAACCCCAAAAAAACACCATTCGTTTGATTGAGAAAACTTACATTGTCTGATTAACAGACTCCAGAAACTAGCTTTCAATCTCCTCTCCCTCCCTTCCAAACACAGGCTTCAACTTCCTCTTGCAGATATTAGCAAAATACAAAAGCATATATCTAATGATATATTTTTCCAACACTCGGGATTTCTTTAAATATAGCATGGATGCAGCCACCTATTACAATTTGGTGGTTATACCTTTTCATTAAGGTATATATTTAGTAATTAATACAATAATATTTTAAATTCAATTATTAATTAATTTAAACTAACCCACCCAAATTTATAAGGCTTATAATGCCAAAATATATAAGGCTGAACCTTAAATCGAGTAAATATTATGCACCAACATTGTTCAATTTACCTATTAAACAAGTGGGAAGTTATTCAAGGATGTTTTTCAACACCAATAAACAAGCATTGATTGGATATGCATGGCTTATAGTAACAACAGTGAGGAAAATGGCAGCTAAACTTATATGTATAGTAACTTCTTATACTTCATACCATAGATCCTGCAGGGTTTCCTAAGCACATAAAGAGAAATACTATTTTATTCTATTCTATACTTTCAGATGGCATGTTTCCAGCAATTTGTAAACCAACATAAGCCCTAACTCTTAATGAGATAAACAGAAACTCAATGGAATCACCACCGTATAGATATATCTAATGGATCGATTGACTTGGCAAATCCAGATTGAATCTCATTTAGGCCATTTGAAGATATAGGAAATGATAATGCTCAGCAAGATATTTTGAGAAATCTGGAATGCAGATAAGATTTTTTTCAAACAACTTATGGAAAAAAGCAATAGTAGAAGTAAGAATCCCTCTCAAGAAGCAAGTTAATATCTTTTGTAATTCTGTCAAGAGGGAACCCAGTTGACCGTGAGACGAGAAAGTGGTTTCAATAATGGAATTTCAAATAAACATACAACCCAAAGCTTGTTTAATGCCTGACTAGAAAACAAACTGGATCTTGAGCCATCCTCTGTTTGGTTTGATGACGTCTCAATGCAATCTGGGGCCAGTTAAGACCGTGTGACACCAAAGGTTATTTGAATAATACATTCTATTTGGGGCCGGAGTGAATAGATAACCATACTGAAGTTTCTGCCATAGTGGAGGGATTAGCAAGTAAAAACTAAAAAGCAAAAGGTGATTTTTTATTTCCCAGCATAGCCAACACACCTAATTGGTGTATTGGCATCTATCATTGAGGGAACAGGAGGAATTATTGACTTTAGGATTCTGATCACCTAGCAAAACTCAAGAGTAATCTGTAACTTGCCAATCCAAATAAATCCTTGGAGTTAGGCTAGCATTAAAACTGTGAATGATATAACTAAAAAACTTGAGATTTTCTCCTCATCGTTTGTCTCAAAGGAAAAGCCCATCCCACCAATATTCAAATCAAATCAGCTATGGAGGAGTCAAATTTCTTAGTCACACAGAGATGCTATTGGAAGTAAGCCTGTTGAATAAAATTCAACAAGCTTCCAATGATCTTTCCAAAGGGGCAATTAATTTGAAGCTTAACACTCCTAATATTTCAAACTGGCAATGCACCCACCTAACTAGACACATTAGATTCATTTGCATGGAATAATATCTGCAAGAGGATGTTCTAATAAAATCTATGACAACAATAAAAAGTGAATCCTTAAGAATCTCAAATTGCCAAGTGTACCATGGCAATATAACTGTTTAAGGCTTGTCAACTAGAGCATAATAATCTTATTTCTCTCTTAAATTTTGAGCACATGCCATTTCCATTGAATGGTGGTGTCGCCCATATACCCTAAGCCCTACTAGAATTTCTGCCTACAAAAACATGAAATCTGTCTATACTTTGGCTCATGTCTCACAGTGAGTCTCCACATCTTTCAGTTCTTACATGTCTCTAAGACAATCACCCTAACCACTGTCCTTGTGACTAAGAATATTTTATATTCTTTGATTTTTACCTTTGTTTATCATGGTCATGCTACACAGCCCACACTATGACCCTCTGCAGTATTTACTAGATTGTTCACAACCTTTGATTCTCCCTTACCCAAGTTAACATCCTTGTTAAAACTTGTTAGGATTTTTACTTTGCCATTGTGGTTTATTTAATAATGAGTATACAGTTTTCATTTACAAGACTTGATCTTGGGTATTGGATTTACAATCTGTGAAAGTAGTGTTTACATGATAATACAGTGTATCCATCAAATCTTTATTATTGCAGATGGTGAGTTGTAGAAATTCAGAAACTGAACACAGGTACTCCTGGAAGAAAAAAAATGTACTATTAATTACTACCACCATTACAAATGGCGCATTTTGATCCATAAGGATCAGGATAATAAAAATTGAAAATAAATTGAATTCAAGTACAGACAGGCAGGAACAAAATAACAGAAATAAAAAAAATTGCATAGAGAATAGGGACATCTCCATGTTTTTGAGACAAATCTGCACCCATGGAAGTTACCTCTGACAACTGAAAACTTAAACCTGAAATGAAATAGCATCCTTTCCACTTCCAGCTTCCAAAGGATTCCTCTAGAACCCTAGTGAACACTCAAACATCACTAGCAACTATAAATAGAAGTGAAAGATATGTATTTAGGCATGAGAGGATTGATTTGAGTGTTGTATTAAGGAGAATTGTAGAAATTCAGTTGTTCATAGTTTGTAAAGGCTTGACAAAATTAGTAGAGGAATAAATATTGTTGTAACCACTTGTACTTGTTCTTTCATTAATTATATCAAAGGCATATGAGCATTTGCTGCTACCAAAGCTAGTTTTTCCCTCACAAGGTTTCTAGGGTAAATCCTTGAGTAATTTCCAGTATGTTTTTTATTGATTCTTCAATAACATTAATGCCTATTTAATACTATCATTTAGAACAAGTAGAAGAGTAGTTTCAAATATTTGCGGTTCTTAAATTCAACTACTATGAGAGTTTACAGATCATTTTGGTAACAAAGCAGTTTGATCTTTGTAGAGTGTAGAAGTGTATTTTTGTATGATGATTACTAGAGCATAGAAAGCCCAAATGGAAGAGTTGAATGTGCAGGGAACCACATTCAAAATTCATATGAAAGGTGTGACAGAAAATCAAAAATAGGGGGGCAACAAGAGCATATAACAAAGCAACAAATGAAGATCACATAAGAACAAACTTTGCAGGTGACTTGGTGAAAGCTCTTACCAAAAGATTTGGCATAGGGGATGGAGGAGGATGTATGGAAGTGGAAGATTTCTTGAAAGAGCCAATTAAAAAATAAAAAGAAAAAGAACAAATCCCATTTAAGAAACTAAGATAGAAATTAAAACTTTTGATGGATAAATTAATGTAGAAATGTTGGATTCACAGATTAAACAATTGTAAATAAAGTTATTTGGGTACAAAGAATCTCTTTTGCACACTTCAAAATGGAAGGTCATGCTCTTGTATGGTAGAAAATTTATATAATCAACTGTGAAAGAAGGAAAAGGCCTATTTTACATTATTGGAAGGATTTGAAGATTTAATTCATAGAAATTTCTATCCTATTGGGCACAACCAAAAAATAAAATGGATGTGTTATGGGCAATCAAGTGGGCAAAGTGTGTAGGATTATGCTACAAGGTTTTGAAGGCAAGCCATGTTGGATGGCATGGACTTACATGAGAAGGGCATACTCACTAAGTATCTCAAAGGGCTCTACAATCACATCTAAAAGAGGGTGGCTACCACCAATCGAAAGGAATTTAAATAAGCACATGTCCAAGCATATTGTAGAGGAGGAGAGAGGTGAATAAGAGTCTTCCAAGCAAAAAAACCAAGAATTTCAAAGGCAATTGGAAGGTACAAAAGTTTAATGCTTGAAGATTAAATAGGCATGTTAATGTTAAGTGTTGGAAATTACATTTCAAGCTACATCCAAAGAATAAAAATAAGGATAAAGAGAACTCAAAAAAGTCCAAGGCAGCAATATAAGAGAAAATTGAAATAGAAGATAGTTCAGATGTAAATAATAGGCTTGACTGTATAGGCAACAACACTAGGGAAAAAGATAAAATTGAAGAGATTAACAAAAAAATTATCTTGAAATTGCAAGGAAGAAAAAAGTTAATGCATTGGTAGATCTCGGTTCACAATGCAATTTAATTGCAGGATAAATGGTTAAAAGATTTGGTCTGAAAACATATGAACAACCTCACCCATATCTTTTGGGTAATGCAGCTAACAATGAAATACAAATTTCAATTTGGAGTAAATGGACAATATGTAATTCCTCTTGATGCTTTTGACATGGTGCTTGGTAGTCCATACATCTATGTTGAAGCTGCATTTCTAATGCGGATGGCTAACAAATACAAATTGGACAAGGATGGAATTAAATATATCATCAAGGGGTACCAAGGTAAGGCAAAGGTTGCACTGGGAATCTCTAATCAACCTGTTAAGTTATTTCAAGAAACCAAGTGATTTTGTTTACTTTTGTTGAAAGATGAGAAAGATGATGGATTGGGTATTTCTATTCTGACTAACTCTAAATTGGACGGCTTGGATGACATTTTGTCATCCTTTTAGGAAGTGTTCCATGAGCCATGGGGGTTGCCACCAAGAAGGGAAGTAGAGCATAACTTCTAACTAAATCTCTGCTACCAAATATCAAATTAAATTGGCAACCACTCTTACAAAGCAATTAGAAGAAACAAATTCAAGAACTATAAAAGGGGTCATAAGCCTTAGTACCTAACCTTGTGATTCACCTATTATGATGGAACAAAAGAAAGAATGGTTCTTGGAGGATGTGTATTAACTATAGAGCACTAAATAAGATCACCATTAAAAATATATATCTTCTTCCTAGAATAAATGATCCTTCTAAATTCTGTGGCATAATCATACACACTTTGCCCACTTGATTGCCTATAACACATCCATTTTATTTTTTGGTTGTGCTCAATAGGGCAGAAATTTCTATGAATTAAATCTTTAAATTCTTCCCAATTACATAAAATAGGATTTTTCCTTCTTTCACAATTGATTACATAATTTTTCCACTATACAAGAGCATGACCTTCCATTTTGAGGTGCGCAAAAGAGATTCTTTGTGCCTGATTAACTTGTGCCTGATTTAGCAAGTGTATATGGAGGAAGATACATAGAAAACTACAATCAAAACAAAGCAAGACCTTTATGAATGGCTAGTTCTTCCATTTGGATTGTGTAACACACCACTACTTTTATAAGACTTATGAATGATGTATAAAAGGATTTCATCAAAGTAGCTGGATACGCCCCTGCTCCTCCCCAAGCGTGTATATCTTTGTATCCAAAACAGATATAGACACGATATGGCACGGATATACATTGGATACCATACCCACACGTGCCCAAAAAACTCTGATTTTCCAACCGTGCCGGATACTGTGTGATCTGATTTTCAAAAAAATTGACGTGAATCCTCCTAAACTTAATCTTTAAAAACTTCAATCGTGCAACTTTTTTGTTTTATATAAACAAAGCCTACACCAAATGAGGAAGACAAATGAAACGTTTTTCTATTTCAAGAAACCATTTTTCTGGGTCTTCTTGTATTGCAACTCTACTATTTTTTTTGGTGTCTTAATTTTTATAGATGTAAGAAATTTAATTGTTTATAATTTTATATTTATATTATGTTGTCTAAATGTTTAGATATTTTTAAAAAATTAAAAATTATTCTTTACATATAAATAAAACTTATTCAGACATATTTAATTGTTTATTCTTTACTAAATTATTAATATTTAAATTTTAATATCATTTTAATTTACATTTACTTATTTGCTTTTAAAGCAATGAAAATCTCCTCTAATAGCTTAGAAAATTGTGTTAAATATATGTGTGTTTTTTATGAATGTCATATCCAGCCGTATCCATATTGGGGGTCTTAAAAAATGGTCATATTAGTATCTGAGATCATATCCGTATTTGTATCCATATCCATGTTCGTGCAACTTTGGATTTCATAGATACATGCATGATTTTATATCTAGATGATATCCTAATTTTTAGTGTTACTTGGGAAGAACATCTCACCCATATAAAAGAAGTCTTGCAAATATTGAAAGAAAAACAACTATTATGTAACATGAAAAAATGTGAGTTTGGCAAAAGATTATTGATCTATCTAGCTCATGTGATTGAAAGAGGGGTGAGAATGGATCCTTCAAAAGCAGAAGCTATAATGAATTGGCCTACACCAAAAGGTATCATTGAAACTAGGAGTTTCATAAAGGCTGCTCAGTATATGAGGAAATTTATTCCTTCCTTTTCCTCTATAGCCTCATTTTTACGCTAATTTACAACTATGGGAAGGAGTTTGCACTGGGGTAAAGAACATGATAAACTTTTGAAACATTAAAATATAAAATAAGTCATGCTCTTATGTTGAGAGACTGATGAAAGTGAGTATGCTATAGTTGTTGTCTTGCTTCAATGTGGTATGCCTATTTGTTATAATTCAGAAGTTTTTACTTCAGCAGTTGAAGGATATGTTGTTTATGATAAAGAATTGTATGCACTAGTTAAAACTATTGGTAAATGGAGGCATTACTTGTTTGATAAAAAAGCTATAGTGCATACTAACCATCAACCTGTATAATATTTGCAAGCACAAAATAAATTTCAACAAACAAGACACTAGAAATGGATTGAATTCTTACAACAATTTCATTTGGTGATCAAATATAAAAAAGGAAATACTAGTGTGGTGTCACATATGTTGTCTAGGCCACTTATGTCAAAAGTTAAAACCAATATCAACTATGGCTATGGTTACCAAGAGACTTATGTTGTAGAATATGTTGACGATGAAGACTTTGAGAATAGGTTCAAAGAGCTAAAAGCTCAAGGTGTTGCAAAAGTGATGAAAACTTCTATCTCAAAGAGGGTTGCCATATAACTTAGAAAAATTATGTTAGCCAAAAACAAAAAGACTACTTATGAGGGAGTCACATATGTCCAAAGTTGTGGGTCATTTTGGTGTTTGTCAAATAGTGGCTCATTTGAGAAGGTATTTGGTTTGGCCTAAAAAGCAGCAAGTAGCAATGTTTCCTAGAGATTGCAAGTTATGTTGCACTAGAAAATTTAAAACAAGAAAAGAATGAATGTATTTGTCTCTTCCTATTCCAATACGGCTATGGGAAAGCATTTCTACAGACTTTGTAAGAGGATTACCTACAAGTTGGCATGAAAATGATTATTTGGTTGTGGTAGTAGATAGGATATAGTAAAATGTGCATACTAACTCTTTGCAAAAATATTATCACAAGAAAAATTACTAAAATGTTCTTAGCTGATATATGGGTGCACTTTGGGCTTCCCAAGACCATTGTTTTCACTAGAGAAATTATAATTGTTGGCAAGTTTTGGACATTTCTAAATTGGTATGCTGCAAACAGTTTGACAAAAATGCTTGCATTGTCAAACGTGTAAAAATCACAAAATTTTATTTGAAAGGAGTGTCAACTTGCAAAAAGACTCACAGAAAAAGAAAATGCTGAAATATTTTTTGCTAATGTATGGATGCAATTGAGATTCCAAAGTCGATTGGTTCAAATAGAAACATTAGAATTGTTGGCAAACTTTGGTCCACTTTTAGGAGCATGATGGATACAAGGCTCAAAAAGGAGTAGTGGTTTTCACCCACAAACAGATGGGAAAACAGAGAGTCAACAAGACCTTGGTGCAACTCAAGGTGATACGATAGTGAGTGTTCCGAAACTTGGGATGAATCTGTTCTTTATATTCAGCTCTCTTTTAACAGGGGAATTAATTCTTCTAAAAATCAGTAGGCTTTTGAGCATGCTTGGGGTATTTTCCCTCAAGTCCACTTGATATAGCTTTGGAACAGAAAAAAAAGAGTAGGACAAGATTTGGAAGTGGCTAAAGAATTAAATTTGTTGAGAGGATTAGACAAATCCAACTCGAAGTAAAACAACAATTGGAAAAGCCTCAAAATATGTACAAGGAAAGACATGACCAGCATAAAAAAGAGCACAAACTCAACGTGGGGTATGAAGTTTGGCTTTCCTTGGGTAAGTAGAGACTTCTGAGACAAATCAAGAAATTTAAGCCCCTTAGATATATAATTTCCACTCTTTTGAAGACAATGGGTGAAAATGATTTTAGAATTGATCTACCCCCTTTCATTAAGATGCATTTAGTTGTAAATTGTGAATACTCGCAGCTTTATGAGCCCTCTATGTTGGATTAAGGAAAGGAACAAATGCTACCCCTTTTTGAAAGACTTGGATATGAATGGAAGAGCCATGCCCATAGAGGATGTTGTTTTGCAAAGAAAAACAAGGGAGACCAAAAATAGAACCCATGGTACTCTACAGAGAAAGTGGGAGAACTCTTCCCCAACATGGAGGTGTGATCCATAAGGATCAACATAATAAAACTTGAATAATAAGTTGAATTTGGGAAATAGACAGAGACAAGAATAGAATAACAAATTCAGAAAACTTGATAA
>VDFB02086081.1:286622543-286674413 GCA_007258455.2 Sequoia sempervirens | reverse complement strand
CGTGTCTTGATTGTCAATTGGTAAGAAATTATTAGATAGGATGGAAGAACTATCATGATCTTGTGATGCAATAGAATCATGATATGGTATGGATTGATTATATGATGTGGAAAAAGAACTTGGAAGGATACTTGTCTCTTGAGATGGATGTGAATTATTTTGGATGAAAAGTGAAAGGAGGGGATCGTCATAAGATTCTTGAGAAATGGGATCTTGATCAAAGATGGGAAGACTTTGTGAGATTGTGGAATCATTGGATGCAATGGAAAGAATATTTTGATCTTGATGTGTAGGGGAGTCTATGCTAGCATGCTTTGGAGTGAGAGTCTGACATGAATCATTGGATGTAGAAGATATGAGAGAAGAGGATGATTGGATGGAATTGTTAACTTGAGTGAAAGAATCTTGAGGCTCATTTTGGCTTATGGTGGATAGAGATAAATGCATGACATGATAAGATTGTTCAATATCATTTGTATTTGAGGACTGAGATTTGGGCTTATTGAAATTTTGGAAAAATTCAAAGATATTGAACTTGGATGATGGAGTTGTTGGTGAAGAAGGTCTCATGTTCATTGTTTGGTCAAGAGGATATGGGTAGATGTTTGGCATTAGATATCTCTTTGTGGTTGTTTCCCAGATTTGTTGTTGAAGGTTCTTTAGTTGATAAGCTAAAGAATTCAATTGATCCTCCTCTATTTCAGCCATGGTGGTTTGTGTTTCTTTTTGGGATGATCTTATCTATTTTAATGACAAGAAAACATAGCAAGCAAAAATAGAACTGTTGTTGATTAAATCCTAAAATCTAAATAGATAGTGTATGTTCAAGAACCAAACATGGTTCTTCTTGATTTTCACTAGTTTGATAACAAGATAAGACAATTCAAACAGACTCACTCCTAGAGACAAAAGGTCATCGTTATATACTCGAACGGCCCACAGCTTGGAATTACGTTGACTCACACAGCCATGTCACCCCCTAGAGGGCACCCATGTTTTTGTCTTTTCTAGGTGCGTACTCAGAGTGATGGAAGTGGATACCGGATCCCCTAAGCAAACATTCCTTGGAAATTATATGGTGAGTGCTTGAGGGTAGATTCTTCCCCGCCCCTGCACCGCCAAGTATTACAATGTTTGGGAACTGACAAGCATGCTTCTATTTCTAGGTTCTTAGATAGGGTTTCCGTTCAGAGCAAAAAATGGATAAACTCCCTCAAGAGACCTCCCAATCTTTAGAACAAATATTTTGGGGATGGTTATCCTACACACTTCCATTGAAAGAGGGTTTCCCCAAATTCACATAAATTTTAAAGTGGGTTGGAATGCCATGGCTTTTGGCTGTCCCCACTCAGGTCGTTCCTGTAGGGTGAGTACTTTTCCCACTACGGCAGGCCTGTCTAAAGGTTTTAATGAAAGCTTAAAAATGCGCAAAGTAAAAGTGAGTTTGGTATTCTGATGCACCCAATCAAGGGGAGAGCATAAACCTATCACCCAATCACAGCAAAGAATTTGTTCACTTTTTAAAACCCAAAAGACATTATCTAATGTATATGGAGATATTGCTCCATAAAAAGCATGATGTTCTATTTTAATCCCACAAGAAATAATGAAGTTTCTATCCTATGATTGATCAATTTTTATCCTTTTCCTATCCTAGGATTGATAAATTTTAACCCATTTTTTATCCTAGGATTGATAAATTTTAACCAAAAAGAGATTAAAGAACAAAATCTGGCCGCGGATGTGTTGGATCCAGATTAAAAGATACATTTTTATCGATGCTATTTGGTCCTAAAGCAAGAATGAAACAAAATATATGATGGGTTATTTTCCCATGAGTGTTCGAAAACACTATTACAATGAATATCAAATGCTCTTTCTTTCACTTCAATGCTCCATTTTCTTCTTAAAACCTATGTAAATGCTCCAAATGTTAGATGAGATCAAGAAATAAGAAGATATAAGGGTTAGATGAATGATTAAGCAAGAAAACCCTAAACCTTAGACCAAGTTACAATGTGATTTGACTTTAAATATAAAATTGAAAATTTTAACTCTAAAAAAGTGATAAATACCTACACCATTGCATAGCTTATGAAATTATAACCCATTTTAAAAAAAAAATCATAGAAAAAGACATATGTATGACCAAGATATGGCCATTTTAAGATTGACTATCAAAACACTAAATCTGAGGCGCTAAAACAGAGCCCTAACGCACTAAAATAGAGCCCTTAGGCACTGCAAAATTGTGCTGAGGCACTAAAACAATCGGTTGAGGTGCTAAAACAGTTGTGTGGCATGCTAAATTTTTCCTCTAATGCACTACAAGATCTGGTTGGCGCGCTATAAAAAACCACGGTTTTGTTAAAACAAACACGTTGATACCTACAAGACACTTTTCACAAAAAAATTGCAGAATATGGGGTTAGGCCCCACGGTGGGCACCAAAATGGAAGTGTAAGAATGAGGAAAACAAACTAAAATGCATCTACACTTCTAAATAAAACATTGTATCTAAGATTCAAGAAATTTAAGCTAATCTAAACTAAGAATCTTCAAAAATCTGTCATATTGCTCTCTAACTCTAAAGATTTCTTTAATCAACTTGCTTTCAGATTTTAGAAGCTAATTGATTGCTAAAATGACACTTAGAGAATGAGATTTAAGCTAATTCTATTTCTATATGATTTAAATATGCAAATCTACTGTAATGGCAGCCATGATTGTAAATGTTGAATGCTTGAATGCTTGATTTCCTGGAATACCTACAGAGTAAGATTGCACAAATTAGGATCATTTTCCTGTAGCCAAAGACCTGTATTTATAGCTTTCACGGCACTCATTTGTGAAGGGAAAACACAGCAGAGGTTGAGATTCAATCTAGAGAATTGAATGGTATGAGATGAGAAGGTGGAGCTGATCATGGAGGATTGTTTCTCCCCATGAAAACACCAGGCAAGATGAGAGGAAAGAAGATTGAGAGGATTTCCTGTAGGCTTTTCCCCGAAGCTCTTCCCATGAATGACAGTTGAATTAATTAGATTTAAAAATCTAATTTTATTGGTGAGTGAATAGAGTTAAATGATTTTTTTGCATTTATTTAAATATTTTTGGTTTATTTAAATTTAGCAAAAGAGGAATAAATATTTTAATAAAACAAACTATAGAAGTTGTTTATTAAAATAAAAGGAATATGATAATTAAATTAAAGATTCTAGGATATCTTTATTTAATTAAGAAGAAATGTGATAAGGTAATTAAATAACACAAATTATTGAAGCTGTTTATTTAATTTAAGATGGAATTAATGGATAAAGTATAGAAGAAATAGTAATGATAATAATTAAATAAAACAAAGTATTTAATTTTGTTTATTTAATTAAGAGAGAAATAATATGATAAAAATGATAATAATTAAATAAAACAAAGTTTTTAATTTTGTTTATTTAATTAAGAGAGAAATAATATGATAAAATAGAAGAATTAATAATGAACTTAATATAAATAAATATTTCTATTTATTTACTAAGTAGATGAATTTAAGATTAATTAATCAAATAAGTCGTATTTAATTAATTAGATTCTCCAGACCATTTTTAGGTGTCTACAACCACATATCAGCAAAATCCAATGCTTCCAAGAGTATGTACTAATTTCAAATTCTAGAGAAATTCCAGTAGCATAACAATACCTACAAATGAACCATACAAACTACTCCCACAAGCGCCTTATTTATAGAAAAATATAAGTAGAGGGAGCTTTATGAGCAGGCAACAAGGGATGGGCATCCAAATCCATGTGACACACTTTTCCAACACATGGTTGAATTTTGTGACACTTTTCAAATGATTCCTTTCCCCCTTGCATGCCTCCATACTCTGGTGTCCCAAATTTTTGTTGGAAAATGTGCCTCAATCTTACTAGCATGTAAACTCCTGAAAGAACAAAGTCGGTGAGACCCTCTAGAAGTCTTACCGACTAGCAGTTGTGTTCTAATCTTTGAAGTGTTCATATTGTCATGACTTTGGTTTTGTCTTGCTAACAGGAGTCATCGACAAGACATGTCGATCGCTATGATTTTCCCATCTCTTTTCACCTGGCAGACCTCTTGCCAATAGGTTGGTTCCTATTGGACTTCGGGGAAACTCTTGGTGACGGGTGGCATCGGGGAGAGATGTAAACATTCAGAACAACTAATCCTGATAGTGTATGTCTCATCGATGGTTATTCACAAGGATGTCATCGGGGAGACTCTTGGTTGACAAGTTTGTGTTCGGTAAGAACTCCTGTCGATGGATGTGGTCTCACCGACAGGCTGGTGCATTTGATATAACATCTTGGTGATAGCGTTAATCTCTCTAATTTTTCTATGCTCGGTATGATGTCTCGTCGATAATGATGGTCTCACCAATAGAGCTACATGAGTTGGACGTCGGTGTGAATTCTTAGCGATAAGGTTTCTCTCGCCAACAGGTAGGTGCTTTCGATGAGAACTTTTACCGATAGCACTTTTCTCACCGATAGATCTGCACAAGATGGATTTGTGTTCGGTATGACCTCTCGCCAATAGCAATGGTCTGGACAATGCTTCTACAGTGGATATCAATATGATTTCTTAGCGATAGGGTGAGTCTCAGCAATAGGTTTGAACTTGATGACTTTTGCCCATGGTGGTGACTCTGGGCGATAATGACAGTCGGGCATTGTGGCATCGGCGAGACACGGCCTAGTGTCTCACCGACATGCGACACAGCTTGAACGCCTTGACCAAATGTCAATCCTACGTGGTTTTTTTTCAACCAATCAAAGAAGCAGAATGTGAACTGCTAGTAGTTCGACTTTTGCAGCCATTCCTGTTAGGAAGATCAACAGACCATGAATGACATGGATATACTCTATAATCGAAGATGATGATCAGTTCGGTGAATAGTTCGATGTGTGATCAATGTGTATGAATTCAATTCAGAGAGAATTGTAACTGGGATGTTCTATACAAGGTTGATCAAGGAAATTATGTTGCTGTAAATTGACATCAGAAAGTTAAGTCTTAACTCTATATGTATTTGTCTTTACTGTATTACAAAGAGGTTGTTCTTGGTGTGGTGAGTTTTTCTCCCATAAGGGTTTTCCCATGTAAATATGGTGTCCAAATTGTGAATGTACATTTCTTTGTTTTTGTTGTTTCTTTCATGAGTATATTAATTAGACTGTAATTGAAAATTTAAAGTCACCTCTACATTCTTCCCTAAGGTTTTGATGTTAGGAGAGTTTGTTCCGCACCTAAGCTTTCCTTAAAATTTTCCCCAATAGGTAATGATAGATGTCTTACAATGTCATAGAATCTATCATATACGACAAATTTTACAACTATAAGCAATTTTTTTATAACTCACTAATAAGAGAAGATGCTTCTTACACTCTCTTATAAATTTTCATAGGTCAAACTTGGGTGCCCACTTTCCCATGCAAATATTCTAATCAACACTTTTCCAACCCACCATAGAATCTGGCTCTTACACATCATAACTTCATCATAGGAATCTATCATAAAATTTTCAAAGGAATCCATCATTAAATCATCATAGGAATCCTTCAAAAATGTTGACACATGCCAAGTAATCTCTTCTCAAAATGGGATGCCTACATTACCTGGTGGGGACTACAACATCCTTGTCACCTTCCAACACATTGACAACTCATTGTGCCAAGTCATATTAGATGAAAAATAAATATGAGCAAGAAATTATAACATAGGCATAAATAAATTAATAAATTAATGCTAGGAAATTACAAAGATTAAGACACCCTAATCCTAACACATAGCTTAAGATCCATATCCATGAGAATAAAAAGCATAAAACATAATACATCTAAAAACAAGAATGGGTAAATACCTCTCAGTTGATAAACCACCAAGTACACCAAGAGACAAGAATGATAATGCTCCTCTAGGATAATCGAGTCATCATGACTCTCTATAATAATAATCTCCTCTATAGGTTTATCATGAACTCACATCCATATCTAGGTGAAGACGTCTTGATCTTCCTGTTGAAACCTCCAAAGAGTAGCAATCTTAATCAAATTTCTTTGATCACAAGATAACTCCAACCTCACACAAGCCTCCAAGTATCCATGAGAACCTACAAATGATCAATTCAAGCTAAGCTCTAAATGCAATGCAATACTATCATGAAGCTCCCAAGTACATGATCAATGTACTTAATACCATCAAAACTAACAAGATCACTTTCAAATATCCAACTGCATGTTTGCATAATCAAAAACCTAATCATGACATCATGACCTAATATATCCTCTTAGGAGATCACATGCATAAATACACACATCTTGGTCTCAAGAGAACCTATATCATGTCAAGACTATAAGATAGCATCAAGAGTAAACCAAGACACAATACCAAACATAATCTAAACCCAAGATCAACATCTCCAATCACATGAAGATAATCATCTCCTAATAATGAACCTATAAATGTGAAATAACTCTAATTATAGCAACATGATCCACAAGCTACTCCAAGACATCAATATACACTAAAGAATATCATCCATCACCAAATTATGAATTCACAGCACTACCAAAATATCCCATTAAATTGTGATACCAAGCTACACATAACATAATGAAAACTGTCTCCTAAATAAAGGTCACCCATGTTCCACACACATGCAACTGTAATGCCAATAACACCAAAGTAGAATCAAGATTTTCAAGCCAAAGAAATAAACCATAATTTCCAAAATCTCACACAAAACCGTGTATCCAAGATATCCATGGCATCATGATAAACATGCTACAATTCCTAATAACTGACTATCTAGGCACTCTAATCATCCATGCTCTCATCCCAATGCAACATACCAATGCACAAATAACCACATATAAGGCCAACTAATAAAGTTTTAATCAACATTAAATCAATTTCATACATACAGATAGTCCACATCCAAGTCATTCCACTACAAGAAAATGGGTACCTAATCCAAAACCTACATAACTCAAAGATCCAAGATAATGAAACATGCAAACTCATCACATATTAGTAACCTAAAAAATAAGATATCAAAGAATATAATCATGTAGACCTTCTAACTCAAACACCAAATCAACCAAAAATCTAATTTTTCAAACAAGTCCACAAATGATTAATCGAATTCAAGGAACCAAACAAGCATCTAGGAGATAAGAACAACCTCCTAACACTAAACCAAAAAACCAAAAAACCACATGCACTATCATATTGTGTCAATGTTAAAATTTACTTGCATATCCATGACACCATAATCATCACCATTTTTTAACCTGCACTCATCTCTCACCAAACTAAGACTTCAAGTCTCCACACATGTCAACTCATGTCCTTAAACCAAAACACAACATGTTTACCTATCAGCATCAAATTCCAAACTTTGAAAACACATGTAAACTTGTATCAAGAAGTACCAAATCAAAAAACTTATTACACCATTATGTTGGTCTCATAACAACATGTACTCCCTCAATATTTTTCCTCTTGACTCATTCAGATGCTCATAGAATCACGCCCTGAATCTTAGGCACCTACGTGTGATCCAACAATTATAATCCTCTCTACACCCCAAACTGAAAATATACATGATCCCCACTATGTAGTACACTTCAAATTCTCTCTAATTCCTATTCGTAATTAAAAAAATATGATTATTTATGCACAAGATATGTCCAAAATTATGTATTAGACAAACATCTAACTTCATGGCCCTAAAAATTGATGAAACCAAAAAAATAGGGAATTAAACCTATACTACTATTTAATTCTCAGAGACATCTTTCCATCGACTATTAGAAATTGAAAATTTGACATCCTACGTAAAATTTATTCCCATTTGAAAAATATGCTCTAATTTGGCTTATAGGGCGGTAGGTTGGCAACTCTAGGCAGCCCACTAGCAACAATGGTATGCCGACAATTCCCAAGCGGTGCTATGTGGTGGTGGACCCAAGAAAATTTTTTAATTTGTTTATATTTTGAATTTTAAAAGTTTTTCCATCCTAGGATTTGTTGTAGTCACCCCCATGGTACCATAGTTGGGAATTGGAGGCCTAAGGACCCATTAGCCCCAATTACCAGTGGTAGGTCTATTGGCCCCAACAACATCAACGATACCAACATTACCTTGTGGTACCACCTATTGACAAGTGTGGTAAGGGGGGTACGGGGTTTGTGAATCCCACCCCCCCTAAATTTTATTTTTAAATATTTTTTCAATAATTACTTTATTCCACATTTTTTATTTTTTAATATTTTTTTATGTTTTTCTCCTCTGTAGACATCAATGATTATACAATTGTACAATCAAGCAAGAGACAAAAAAAAAAAAAATCATAGTGGTCAAAATGCATTTTTTTATATCAATCTTCATTTCTTAGCCATGCTAGATCTAATGGTGAGATTTTTTTTGTCTCAAGAGGCCATCTATAAAATTTCCTCTAAAAACCCCCATATGAAGCACATCCAGAAAGCCATATTTTCAAAAAAAAAAAAAATTCCAAATCTGTAATAAGCCCAATAGATTTGCAAACCCTAAAACCCTATATCTATAAAATAACAAACTACAAATGTGTCTCATACCTTGAAATGCATCATATCCTTCCTACATTTCCATGGATTCAAATTTGGACCAGATATGCTCAAACAAGGTTTATACATAACCTAGGAGCTTACACCTCCCACAACCATGAATAAATATTTGATACCACTTATTAGGAAATAAATGCATAATACCCAAAATGTGTAATCGATTTCCTACATAACCCCATTAGATAAAAACATGCATGCAAGCTTACATAATAACCATAATACAAAGATCAAATAGATAAGCCACAAGATAACACAAGATATACCTTGGGAAACCCCTCAAGAGGGAAAAACCCAACCTCTAAAAGCATTCATACTCCATCTATTATTCAACAACAAAACAATGCATGCACTTATAGAGTTACAATGAATAAGTATGAAATATTAAGCCTCTCCAATGTATTCTCTATGTTTCCAAGCATGAATCCACACATCCCATGTCATGCTTCATATATGAGCTCCTTAGAAGAAGACTCAATACAATGATATGTCACTTACCCATCTAATCTTAACCACTAAACATGTGCTTTCTTTTATAGACTCAAGCTTACACAAATCAAACCAAGTGTTAATATAAAGCCATGTGCCTCTAAACCATGAGTACACAAAACCATTGAACCCTCATTTACTTTTTGATACAAATATAAAATATTCTTCCTAATTAATTATTCTGTCTCCCACACATAAAATAACTAGCCTAATTTTACATACAACTTTACAAGTGGTCTCAAATAAATATCTAAGGTGGCTAAAACAACCTCCTAGGTGCACCATAAAAAACATCTATTTAATTTACAACATTATTTCATTTTATTCAAGGTATACAACACCTAATCCTAACAATATGGATATGATATTCTCCACATCTTTTATCAAATATTTTGAATGTGGATTTTAAGGAATTTTTTTGGTAAGTGAAATGGAATATTTGGAGGGTAGATAACCAAGATCAATGTATGACTTGGATTTTATGGAGGTGGACCTAGGAGTAATCTTAAAGGATGGTAAATGGTTGTTATATTTTCCTTCCAATATCTTTCAATATTATAAGTGGTGGAAATCTCTAAGAACAGTAATTTCTACATGGTTACATGGAAATTTAAGTCACTACTAATAGGTGCATGATATGAAGCTATGATTAACCAAAAAAGAGGTATGAAAGATCCAAGTCTAGGAAATAACACAAGGTATATTGCAATGAGGATCATACCTCAATAGGAAGGTGAATATTACAAGCTAATTCTCTCTCTACATTATCATAAGTTTTGATAATGATAGTTTGAGAACCCAAATCTGTTACTCAATAGCTCAAATCTTGCACAAATCAAAGTGTACAAATATTTAGGCTTGACCAATTATCTATAAGCATACACTTTATTTTATGTTCAAATATGATAGCCTCGATATGAAGGGGATGGTTGTGTGATGGATCAAGGGAAGGAGAGTAATTTTGAGTGAATGTGGGGTAATGATCAATGGAAAGATGGCCAATAAGGGCGTGAAAGTGTGAGGGATTGATGTTATTGGGAACTTGTGTTTATTGGAGGATTCAATTTAGGATATCCCTATGAATGGAAGATGTTTGAAGGAGTTCAAGAATGCAAATATAGATGGGTGTTCACTCAAGATGGTTGATGAGATTGTATTTTTTCTTAAAATTAGGATTGGGTAGAGTAGGGCCTTGGATGGTGACTTTTACACATTGAGTAGTGACATTACAGTTAAATGTTTTGATTTTAATGGTGTGAACTTTTTTTTAATTGTTAGAAATGATACAATCATAGGTGTGAGATTTTTATGGTAATGGATGGTGTGTGTGTGTGTAGAATTTTTGCCATTGATGTTTCTTAGAGGCACTCTACTAACTGCATTTAAGGAATTGGTTTTGATAGGCCCCAAATATCAATTGATCAAGGTATTGGATGGTCCTTAAATTTTAATTTTACCTCTATATATAAGGTCTTGGATATAATGTTTTAATTTCATTCACTTATTTGTGCAATAACCCTCAATTCAATGGTAACCATAATCTTTGTTCTCCTTGTACCTATTTTCACTTGGATTTTCGCCCTTTCCAAGTACTTGATTCAACTATCCAATGAAACATGGGAAGATCTCTCAAAGTGTGAGATTTTATAGTTATTGTCACATGAAATTGTACCTTGCTAAACATGGGCTCAACATTCCAATGAAATAGTGGAAATGACCTCAAGGTGTGGGACCTTGCAAGATGAGGTCATGTCTCTAGAGAAGGCTAGATTCCTCTTTTGATCCAAGTGAAAATGTTTTTTTCTAACCCAACACATGGAAATATACCACTACCCTACTCTAACCAACTCACAAGGGAAAAGGGATAGAAGGAATGCATAAAAATAAAAAGAGGAGGTGATACACCAAGATTAGAAATGTTTTTTCCTACCTATGATTGCACAAAGTATCAACAAAACCACTAAGAAATCTCACATAATTCTTTGTTTCACCAATTTTATAAGAGACCATGAAGGATAGGATATGAAAACTCCTAAAAAGGGGTGTAGATTACCCAAAATTAACACTTATAGTAGATTAGCACACTCATATAACTTGTAAAGATTATGAAATTTCATGCATGCATAGAGGTATCAAATGTTACATAAGATACAAGCATAGAGAATAGGTAAAAATATTATTTTATTAACACAAAGGCACGAAATCCAATTTTACTGTTATAGAATGCAAAAGTTGCATGGGTCTGTGAGAGAAAATCCAAGAAACAACCCTTCAAAAGAATACAATGCTTGATTTTATAGTTCAAGAATAACTAAAGATATTTTGGAATCAAACCCTAACTTAGGGTTAGCAACCAGTAGGAAATTTGATCGGATTGGATGCAAATGGTTGGCTCCTTAACTTCCATGTTGAGCAGTCATTACAATGACCCAGATTTTCCTACTATGTGTTAGCTCTCAAAAACGCAAGCTAAATGCCTCTAGGGATTGCCAATCTCATGATACGCTTTAGGGTAATAGACAAGATTGAAAGAATTCAACCTTCTGCTCTTTAGGTGTTGCAAAACCTGGGTGGGTGTACCTTTCTAAATAATGTAGTCTTGACTTGCAACTATCTCATAAAAGTAATTTGTCCACAATGGCAATTGGAGGTGAACAAATGAAATCCAATTTGAAAGCAGTGACAATATTATGATCTAAGTCCTAAATGCTCAATTTAAAGACATAAAGAAGCTGAATGAATTCAAAATGATGAAGTGCAGAGACTAGTGCCTTGTTGGGTATGCGGAGTCAAATGAGATCAAGATGAGCAACACTTTCTGGAGAAGACACAAATTATCTAGCATATTTTTTGTTTACAACTTGTATAAACATGCAATAATGTGACTACTAAGTTCTACTTCAATAATCCAAAATGAGTTTCTCTAATTACTGTGATCAATAAAAGGATTTATTCTTTGCTTGAAAGAACCAGTTGATTGATCACACAAATACAGCAAAAGTGTATCTATAAATCAAACATAAACTTGTTGTGTTAATTTAAACAACCAGAAAAATCAATCATGGAGACAACTTAGCAGTTTTTTTCATTTCAATTCAAAAAATAATTGACACCAGAGAAATGCAGCAACATCAACTGAATCTCATAAATACCTCCATTGTGAAATCATGCAATAATAGCCTCTAGTCTGATAATTTTACTCTACTATATCTACTTGTAGTATATCAAAAATCTAAAATCTGGTCCCAATTAACAGCTACAACATGCTTATTTATACACCAACATGAGAAAATATCAAAATAAAATATTATGTTGGCCCTCCACAAGTTTCGGGCTCAATTCAAGTCAGCCAGCAATAGTCCCCAAGCATCCAACATGTCGGCCATGAGATTTTGAAATTTTGTTTTTATTAGTAGAACAGTCGGCCATACACAACATATCGTCCTATCGAAGGCAATTCAAATGCTACATCCCCCGCACCCTATAATTTGCGTTCGCCATGACCACCCATTTGTTACTTCAAAGTCAAGAAGTATCACCTTTGTTTTGTTGTAGCCCAAGGTCATCGGCGATATGTTACATAGATTTGATTATGTTTTGTCGAAATGCACCTTACCTCCAGTATGTCGCTATAACAACCAACTAGTTATACCAAAGCCACATAGTAGTCTTTCATTCATTTGTGCTTCACCATAACACTCGAGTATCATGGAGACCCCACACCGACCATTTTAAGATTCACCGAGAGCCAAAAATTCATTTCCCAGTCACCAAGACATCCTGCATGCTATACCGAAGTCGCGGAGGCCGCCCATGTTCCTTCGTTGTAACATTGTGGAATCAGGGAGACTACATACCAAGATCAATATGTCAGGCGGAAAGGTACTCATTATATCTAAGTTTCCAGAACATAAGAAATCTCCCGTCGAACATCACATTTCATTCTATCTGCTTCGCTATAGATCCTAGATATCGAGGAGACCACATGCCGATAGTTTTATCTCCCACTGAAAGCCATTTGAAGGAAACCCAAAGTGCCTCTGTCGTCAAGACATCATAACTTCGGCAAGACATTAGACCGAACACCTGACTCCCGTCGATAAACCGTTCCAAGCACAAGTCGGGGAGACACGTGATATTTGGTAAGGCATCACCCCGAAAGCCATAACATACGCTGATAGATGTCTTTGTTGTCGCCAACACAAGATCAATAACTTCCAGCAGAGGAAAACTCCAATCACCGAAATAAGAGAAACATCTTTCCGATAGGCAACAGATGTTTGCTAGCATAAAATGAATCAGAGAGACCCAAACTTGTCATGCCAACACACCTGAAACAAAAGGTATTAGTAGAAAAACACAGTGGGTCAGGGAGACAATTGGAGACCTATGTCGAAAGAGACCAAAAGCAGAAAATGCATAGATAGATGATCGAGGGGACAAACATGAGCCAAAATGTGAGCCAATAATAATGAAATGCAGGGAAAATGCATAAGGAAAGACTCAAATGGAGACCTAGGGGGCACGAAAATATGCAAAAAATAATCAAATTTTGATAGTTCCAACACTATGCCTCTACACTAAATAATTTTGTAAGTGCAGAGCTAGAAAAGCCCCAAGAAATTCAACATAAAATTTGGTCCAAAATGGTCTATAACATGTAAGGAGGTATAGTATTGCTTTCGCATTGAATATGGTACAGAAATCCACAAAAAAATATCTACAAACTCATGTATTTGATCTAGTAGTTGGGATGTCACTCGAACATTACTGCAAACTCCACACAAACAAGAATATCTACTAGCCATTGAAAACTTTGAATTTGGGTCATGGATCTATTGATAAGAAACATGAATCAACAAATTTACTTTCCCTAATTGGATTTTAAATACATTAAAAAGTCTTAGCCAATTCGGAAGTGCCATGTTGAAGTGTCTTTACATGTCATGAAGGCAGGCCCAAGGAGAAAATTCATCGAAGAGGCTACTGATGTCATCAAAGGACATGTATCATCTTTTTTGCACCTCTACAGCCTAAAAAGGGTCCTACCATCAACAACTTGTGGACTCGTATAATCCATGCCATGTGTCAACCTCCTGTATCTCTACCATCAAAAATTGGACCTGTGCTAAAAACTCATGGACATGCGATAACTAACAAAAAGTTATTGAGTTTTGACATTTCCACAATTCTACATCCTGAGATGGGGCTTTCCTTAAAAGTTATGTGGGCTCACAAAAATCATGTCAAGTGTTTCCTTTTCGCACTTTCACAACTAAAAATTGGAGCCCTTTGAAAATATTGTGGGCTTACGAATTCATGCCTAACAAGTGTCAAGTTATCTTCATTTTCATGCTTGAAAGTAGAAATTATTTAAAAGGCTTGCAGGTGAGTAGGAACAATGAGATGCTACCACACATCACCATTCTGCACCTCTATGCTCATAAAGGAACTTGCCCAAAAATACCATGTGCTTGCAAAATTTATGACACATTTCAACCTCTCACATTTTCGCAACAAAATTAGGTGCTTGTTAAAAAATTCTATGGATGAGTAGAATTAACCAAAAACCTCCACGTGGTGAACTTTATGCTTTTCCATAGCTAAACATTTCCTTAGTGAAATTTATCTCATGGATGTACAAAGCTTACACCAAATTTCACTCTTTTCATGCCTTTACACTCAAAAAAACCTAATAAAAAATATCCACGAGGATGTGAAAACCAACCAAATGTAAAGGATGGTGAGAGTGGGGATGGAAACTGGATTTTTACTTTTGAACCAAAAATCCAAAAAGAGTTTGAAACTTTGAAGAAGGAAGAAGTTGATAACAAGAAACCAAAACAGACTTGGACCATTAGACCAAAGGTCCAAAATTCCAAATGAAACCCAAAAGGTTGAAAGAAGGGAAGGAAGAAAAGGGGGTGAAAGTCAAGATCGAAGATCTTAGCTAGATTTGAACCTTTGAAAAAAAGGTCCAAATGACTGATGGACATCTGAAGTCCCAAAAGAAAGGAATCAAAATTACAAAATGAAAATAAACACTTGGATGAAAGGTGCAAATATCTAATTAGGTCCTAAAATTCCAAGACCAAAGAAGAAAGTGGGAACTTGGAAGGAAAATAGACTTCTGACCTAATCCAAAAGTTCATTTGGGACCCAAAGTTTTGAAAAGACAAGATTGAGGAAAGGAAGGGAGGAAGCAGAAAATTGGGATGGATTTGGACCTTAGTATGAAATTCTAATCAGGACCTAAAGTTCCAAAAAAATTGAAAGTGAAAAGAAGGGGAAATCAAGAAGAACATGGGCATTTGGACTTCATCCAAATGTCCATTCAAGGCTCAAAACTCTGAAGGGACTCTGAGAAGAGAAAGAAGAAAAGTCATCTCTTGAACATTTTTAAAAATGGGTTTTTAAGTGCAGATTGGAAAAGGGATAATGCAACTACTAGAGGCACTTTTGGGCATAATGAACCATTTAAGATATCTCATATCAATTATAACTAATGGAATATGCTACAAAAGATGGGTTGGCACAAAGTGTCACCAATAGCTAGAGTTCAACCTCCAAAGAGGGTTGGTTCCCTTAGGACTCACCTAATTTAAACTATGTTGTTGCTTATTGAGAAAAAGGATAGAGAATTATGTAAAATGAAATCTAAATCCTAATCAGGTGATGCACCAAAGTGTCTTTAGGACATGTGCTACTATTTGGAATACATAATATGTTCAATATATAAGCTATAACTTGCACAACTCAATTTTCTATCATTTTTACACATAAGTGCTTTATAGAAAAGTTGGAGTTCAACAATCTTAAGAAGAAATTAGTTATTTTCAAAACTAAGAGTTGTGTGAACAAATAAAATAATCTACAACCTACATAAAACTTACATATTTTTGCAAAAAGGTGCTTGGAAATAAGACATAAAATGAAGGATTGCCTATGTTGTCACAAAACCACATCAATCATTTGTAGTTACACACAAATAATATATTTGAGAAGGAAAAATTGCTTGTTTTATTGATAAAAGGTATTCTTATAGTTGCATACATGCTTGAGAATGGAATTTCTATGAGTTACAATGTTGTTCATGCTAGAAAGAACCTTCAAAAGTTATAATACATAGCCAATAAAAGCTATAATTACCTCTAATATGTCCTTAGGCCTTCTTTTTATGCTTTTCAATAGCTTTCTAGACATTAGGAACATGTTTTGAGGATAAAATGACAAGTGTTTACTTATTTTGATGGGTCAAACCTCCTTGGGCGTCCAATTGAATTGTCACTACTTTTTAGCCCTTGGAATGTTGATTGCAGGTGGTTGAATGAAAAAATATTGTTACTTTGACCTTATCCATCCATCAAAAGCTCCTTAAATAACTCCCATATGCTTGGATATTCCAAAAAATACATCAAATTTCCCTATATTCTCTCAATTTCTTACACAACTCATCAAACTACCATTACATCCTTGCAATTGTCCATAATTCCTTATTCCATACTAATAGGGCATGTGGAAAAGGATTTGGAAATGATTAAATTCCCTATGATGGTGTTGGAGATCCTCAAGATTAGGTGTTTTCACACATGTTTCATGTCTTAAAGCTTCTTTATCCTGATCTTTATCACTCCTTCCTTATGTTCTTGCCATTATCATTTCAAAGTTACAATTGCCTTGCCTTTTCATGGAAAACCTTCTAAAATTTTCCCTAGATATGTCATGAGATGACTGTATCCTATTACATGTTTTGATATCTTCACAAGTTTTACAAAGCACACACTTTATTTTCTATATGATATTGTGCATTTCATGCACACTTTCTCACTCATTATGTCTCCATGGCACTATATTTTAAGCACTCAAATATTTCCTACACAAGTTCTATAGTATACCCATTCATTTGACTAAACCCTTGACAAGCCACCAGTATGGTAAGTTTTCTGATTTAAGGTATCTAAAACCATCATGTATTGACTTGTAGGCTTCATGCACCTATCGATACATTCCAAGAGAATATCATCTTTGACATTGTGATGTTTTATTTAACATGTTTATAATACATTGAACTTGCCCCTTTGGTGACTATATTTTGTGCCTCTATCCTTTTTGTGTTAACTATGGAATTTTTTTCTTCCTTTATTCCTCATGGCCTTCAAATATTATATGAATCTTTTAAATCATCCTTTAGGTCATTTTTAAACAATCTTCTTCAGCCACTCTATCTTCTAGATCTCTTTTAGTCATCATGGCATTCATCATATGGTTAAAGGGGCCATCATCTTGACTATGTTATAAAATCACTCATGCTTTTCTTTTTCTAAACCATTCAAATCATGATAGAATGGAATTGAATGATGTCATAACCCACCTATATATTCCATATGTTCCTTGAGTTCCATAAACTCTATTTTTATCATGCAGACCTACCTGATAGCCTTACTGCACTCCCATACAATATTGGTTTACAATTTTTGGCCAAACTGGACATTGGACTGATTTTTTTAACTAAATCTTCACTTTCAGGCACCTATAGTGGCTAAACTATGAGGAATTTGAAAATGATGCAAACTAGTGATTTGTGACATTTTTTCTATAGATTCTAAATATATTTTTTTCAAAAAATTTGGAATCAGATTGCACTTATTTTTCCATCTCCTTCAAAAACTATTTTTTAATAGTAAACACCATTTTTAAAGAGTGGTGTTACTATCTAACACATAATTTTTTTTCTATGAAGGATAAAACTCTATTTTTTTCAAATTTAGATTCGTAACTATGATATCTAGTGCATGGAATTGGTTTCATAGCATTTCATTGAATATTTTTTTCTTAATTAAGTTTCAAAGTCAAACCAATTACAATCTTGACATGATTCACTAGCTAAAACATAACCTTTTTTTGTATGTATTAAAAAAAAAAATTGTTAGATTAGGGACATCAATATCTAGTGCATAGATCTTTTTCAAAAAAAATTTGACAATATGTTATTTTTCCACATGTGTAGAACAGAGAGCTTGATTTTCGGTGAAAACCCTATGTTTAATCAAACTAAAAAATATACATAATAAAACCAAAACATATTAAAATTATATTCAATGGATAGCTCATTTTGAGGACTACCATCATCCAGTTGGGTCTGTGAAGTATCCTCCATTTTCATCCTCAACCCAAGCTTCGAAGGGAAAATTTTTGCATAAATTTGGCATAAGATGGGGAGAAGGGGGAAAAAGGGGGGTTCTAGTGAACCAAGGTTCGTTGGAACTAGGGGGTTCACTAGAACCCCCCTTCTAGCGAACCCCCCTTTAAATGCAATTAAAAAATAAAACCCATTAAAGGGAGGTTGGCTAGAAGGAGGGAGGGTTCTAGCGAACCCTTTAGGGGGTTCTAGAAAACCCCCCTAGTTATAGCAAACCCCCTAAAGTGCTTTCCATCCAAAAATACATTTTTCCTTCCTCAACAGAATTGTAAACCAGTTTTGTGGGTTTACCCATCTCCTTGAGTTCTTTATAGGTGTGCATACTATTTGGTTCTTCATCTTTTGAATGAATTCATGGATGGTTTGATATTTTTCTTTCTTTACTTTTATCCATCACCATTGTTGTTTCCTTCATTCCCTCAATAGACTAAAATTGATTAATTGCTACAAGTGTATGATACTTTAGATGTATGGGATAGGGATTTGGTATGATTCACTAGATAATAATTCCTTGCCTTTTTAGTGCCTTGATGAAGTTTTATCCTTCATATCCTTTAGATAATAATTGGGTGGAAATGAATCTCTAGATGAATGAGAATACTTAGTGCCATTTATGTCATAACTTAAAAAAATTGGGTCACCAGATTGTCTCAAAACATGCCAATCTTCATCTTCCCCATATTACTTCTCCATTTGAATGGGGCCTCTTTAAAGTGAGATCAAGGTCGACAAGTTCCTCTATTTCATCACCTTCTTCTTGAATTTTGGCACCTCCTCCAAACATGTTTCCATAGATTCTTAAGCTCATTTTTTCTAACATGTTTTACAAGAAACTCTACAACAACCTTTGATAGGAATTTGAAAATAATACCCATAGAATCATGTATTTACATCATTATAGAATGTATATGTTTTCATTTTTTCTAACTCGTGACCTTACATAGAATACCAATGCCTAAAAGGAAAGGCATGAATACCTCTATCAAACATGAAAAAAACCTTGGCTATGACTATCATCTCATGAAGACTTCCTTCACTATCTTCAACATCTTCAAACATGCTCCTTTGATGGGATAATGTGTGCACTTTCATCTTGCAACTTGTTCATTTTTATTGTTACTCTCAAGCCCTCAGTGTTTCATCTTGAAAAACCTACCCTAATGTATCAATCACATGTAGGTCCATTCATTTGATTATCTCCTTGATATCACTTAAATACTAGGTCATTATGATTAAGCATAACACTACTATCATTAGATGAGGTCATTATGTTGATTTTTGGTACTCTCCACTTATCAACTAAGCCCTCTTTATTAATTGTTCTTTTGGTTACTTCATTATCCCTACCCATTATTATGCAAAAGAACTATGGTGTCTATATTCTTGATTTTATTTGTCTTCTATGTCTTTGCCCCTCAAACTCTGTCTTTATTATCAATCTTTCTCATGATAAGTCTTTCACTTACCTTCTATGTCTCCCTCCATTATGGGCTATCCTACTTCCTAGATTCATGTGGATAAAAAAAGCTCTTAATACTTCAGAAATATCATGATATATGTGTAGTGGCTTCATACTTGGTAGTTGTAAATTATTTTGACAAGGGTTTTGAATAATGTTTCAAATATTTGATAGTAGCAAATTCATCCTAATAATTATAATTTATTGCATAGCTTTAATAGAGGCTTGAATTTCATCTAGGAGTTCATTTCAAGGGTTTAGATCTGAGTTCTCACTATATTTTATCTTCTTCTATTATTTTCCACATAAATGTTCATTTATTCTTGTATCTATGCTCAATCCAGGGATGAACCATTAAGATATTACCACAAGGATCCTTATACTATCCTAGACCTTATATAACTGCTCATAAGTACTTGAGAAACATACACAAGGTATATCTTGAACTCAAAATTATTCTACATTATTGAGTATGAATAACTCTTGATGACAAGGAGAACTCAAAATGATAACAGAATTGTCTAAGATTCTTCATAGTTTTCATGTGCATACTTATGCATGGGTTGAAAGCATTGATCTCCAAAGTCATACAAACATTTACACTCTCTTCTTCCTCATTATTGTTACATTCTCACATCAAAATGACCTAAAAAAATTATTTTAAGGCCCTAAATATGATAAAACAATGAATCCAAACATTGTATACACTCTTTGTTATTAAAACTAAACATAAAAGTGTTGGATCCAAAATGACCTCCCTTGTAACTCCCCATTGTAGCTTGAAATAGTCCTAATCATGCCATGAAAGCCTGCAAGAATTTTGAAAAGAAAACCTAACATGAAAAAACCTTAAAAGGGTTTGACCCAATCCTATTGAAACTCAAAATCTTTTCAAGATAAAACTCTCTCCAACCTCATGCAACGTGGGGTTGACAAAGTAAAGACACTAACAAACTAAGACTCCTTTTCAAATATGAAGATATAACATCCCTCAAAGATGGAAAAAAACACCTTAATACACTTTGGCTCTTGAGAACACCTAATCCTTTTCAAATTCCTAAAACAAGACTACAACCTTTTTAAAATATTATGATCAATTTGTTTAAAAGGCTATTTTGAACCAAAGGAGTAAAATAGACTAATACTACCAAGAGGGTTTATGTTGACTATCATCAAAGGGTTTTGTGAGCATAAGGTGACCATGTTTTCTTTGACCAATTGATGGAACACCACTTTTATAGGTTCTCCTAAAGGTACGAATTATCTTCTCCTTCTCTCAAGTTTAGGAGATGCAAATGGAATACAAATGGATGAAGATATTTGGATGGTTGGACATGTTTTAAGTTCATGACAGGTATTCATTGACTACATTCTTTTTCTTGATAAATAATTTGGGCTTATTAATGGAAATTTTGTATTTTGATTTTTGATTTTTATCTTTTAAATAAAGTTTTATTACCCCTTTAGCAATGAGGTATTTTTCATTTTGAATTACCCTTTTGATGAGATCATCAAAATAAGTGACATATTAGACTTGTAAATAAAGTTTCAAATCCATATTAATATTTTTAATAAAGATGTATAGGAGTTAATTTTTTCATATTTTCCATGGGAAACTACTGGTCAAACCTCTCCACTCTTGAAAAATAATCAAAAACTCTCCATAATTTTTATTTGGTGTTACAAATGTTTGTATACGCATAAAAATGGTCATGTCTATAATCCTGGCAATTAATTAAATATTTATTATTTAATTAATTTTTCTAAAAATCCTCTACATATGATTAAATTTAATTAATTTAATTATATTGTTCATTCATCTTATTCTTCTTTCATAATTAAATAAATTTATTTTATTTAATTATTTCCATAGAATCCACTTAATTAATTAAATAAATACATTTTATTTATTTAAATTAATTATCATTTGTTTGAATTTAAATTAAATCATTTGATTTAATTAAATTTAAATACCTCCTTTTCTTCTATTTAATTTTCTTCTTCTAATTAATTAAATGTTTCATTTAATTAATTTCATAAAAGTGATTTAATTAAATAAATCTTATTTAATTAAAAATATCTTATGCTTTCTTTCCAAATCACAATTAGGTATTTTATTTAATTGTGCAATCTTCTCATATCATAATTAAATATTTTATTTAATTATGAGATCTTCTGCTTTTTTCAATAAAATCCTAATTAAAGCTTTATTCTTATCACCAACTTTCTTATGCTTTTAAAAGCTTAATTAAATATTTTATTTAATTAAGAAAAGCTGAATTTCATCCACAAATAAATAATTGAATTTTTAAATTCATTATTTATCAGCTTTTAAATCTTTCTTTTATTCTTTTAAAGAAAGATGATTTCTTATCTTCTTATCTTTTCATCTTCCATAAAAATAGAAAAATCTTGTTTTTAGGTTTCTTCTATTTTCTCTTCAATTTCATCTTTCCTCAACCATTCGATCTCCAAGAATTATCATAGCCATTGACCATATCAACCAATCAGAAGCATTTGAAAATTCTATAAATACAACCTCTCACAATTCATTTAGGGGTTGATTCTTAAGTATCCTCACTCTGTCAAAATCATTTTGGAATCTTCCATCTTTCATCCATCATTCTCCTTTTTTGAACCTTCACTATATCGTTATGCTGCTGAAGTGAGCAACCAACATTTCTCAAAATCTCGTTCTTTAGGAAGACAGTTTGTTGAACCTAGCCTACAATCTGAGAACACAAAGCTGGAATCGACAAAAACACTAAAGATAGAGGACAATAGGACGACAATGGAAGCAGGATACTGAGTTTTCACTTCTTTACTCTTTATATTTTGTTTTGATATAATTTCCTATTGGTGTGTTTGAACAATTATCTTCATTCACGCATCTATTTTTCACCTTTCACGGAACTAGACACTTGAGTCCCTCTTATCCATATTCGCCTTCTCCTATCTAAAAATTCAAAATTAAAAAAAAAAAAAGTAAAGAGAAATCCCTTTGTCCAATGGTGAAAACCTGGTAAACAGGCGCCTTGAATAAGTACCATGATGAAAACCTAGCAAATAGGCATCATGCGTAGGTTGATCTTCTATGTCACTTACACTTGGGGGCACAATGTCTTATCTATCCAACCTATCATTTTCATATCATATCATTTCCATCTTACCTACCATCTTTAGCCATCATACATACCTATCATATTGAGTCCATTCATCCACCCTTATTCTTTTGATCTTGATGAAGATATAGGGCCAAAGGTTGAAACATTCTTTGAGTATCTCTTGACATACCTCATCCAATCTAAACCAAGCCTATCATTATAATATTGCCATAAGTTTTGTCATAAAAAATCCTACATCTTGTACCTAGAATGGGGCATGTTATTCCTATGCAACATAGTCTTTGAAAATCACATCCTTGCTCTCTTATGATGCATACATCCATTTCATTCACTATGACTTATCCTTTCCATCCATCCATATATCATGAGCCTTTTATCCCTTACCCCATCACCCACCCTTTCATCCATCAATCCCCTTTATCTCCTTGCACCTAGACTTGGTTTTCCCCTTGTCATTGGTATCTAGCACAAAGGCTACTCAAATTTTCATCCTTTGACACCTCCAAAACATCACAAAAATCAAAACATCTCAAAAATCCAAAAAAAAAAAATCAAAACATCTCAAAACTCCAAAATCAAAACATTTCAAAATACAAAAAAAAAAATCAGAAGAGGTCCTGAAGAAATACAAAATCAGAAGAAAAAAAAGTCTGAGAAGAAATACAAAAAAATCAAGAGATCTGAAGAAATACAAAATCAAAAAAAGTCCTGAAAAAATACCAAAAAAAATCAAATATCCAACAAAAATCCAAGCGATAAAATCATTTCAATCACATCAATTCTTCTACCCAATCATTCAACTATTCCACCAAATCAATCATCTTCATCAAAACCATTGCAACCAATCCACTCAATCACAATCATTCCAATCAAATCAATTCTCCAATTCAATCAATCGATTATCTAATCAAATCACTTCAACCTAAATCATTCCAATCACATCAATTCTTCTATTCAATTCATCACATCCTATCATCCAATCAATCATCATATCATTACAAATAGTTTCTTCTAATCAATCAAATCATCTTCAAACATTCCATGCAAATATCCAAATGCAAGTCAATCCTTAATCCATACCAATCAAGTCAATCAATCTTGTCAAATTATCCAATCACATCCTTTGGTCTTGATCCTAATCTTGTCGTAAACCAAATCAACCAATCAACCAATCAATTATCATCATCCTTGTGTTGCTCTAGGAATATATCTCTCCCCACAATGACAACACTATCATCATCATCAATCAATCAACCAATCAACGGTTTACAGCTTGGAAGGGGCAATTCCTTGTTTGTTTTACGTATCATTTGTGCATGCTTGCTTGTGTGTGTTATCATTTTATCTTGCATTTGTATCAAATCCGTATCATTCCAGCTAATATTCATATCTTGTGTGTGTTGGAATATCTTTTTACATTATCCTTTGCATCTAAGGTCACATAATACCTTTTGTGCATTAGGACTTTAATGCTCTAAGCCTCTTTCCTCATACATCTAGACAAGGTTGTATTACACTGGGGCACGAGACACATCGTCACCTTGTTCCTTATACCTTGGTGCATAACGTCTAGTGCTATATCAAACATCATGGTTGCTCACTTTCATTGCAGCATAGCGTATCCTTTCATCTCCTTCATCCACCTTCTCTCTTGCATCATTCAACTTATCCCTCCTTTATCATTTCATTTCATTTCGAGAGAATACCTGTGTTTGTCCAACCCACCTATCCTCTCGAGGGGGCATCATCAATATCAAAAATCAGAAACATATCAGGGGCAAAAAAATTATTTTTCTTTTTCTTTGAAGCAATGTGTTTCACACATCACTTCAAAGAGGGGCAAAATGTATACGCATAAAAATGGTCATGTCTATAATCCTGACAATTAATTAAATATTTATTATTTAATTAATTTTTCTAAAAATCCTCTACATATGATTAAATTTAATTAATTTAATTATATTGTTCATTCATCTTATTCTTCTTTCATAATTAAATAAATTTATTTTATTTAATTATTTCCATAAGTCCACTTAATTAATTAAATAAATACATTTTATTTATTTAAATTAATTATCATTTGTTTGAATTTAAATTAAATCATTTGATTTAATTAAATTTAAATACCTCCTTTTCTTCTATTTAATTTTCTTCTTCTAATTAATTAAATATTTCATTTAATTAATTTCATAAAAGTGATTTAATTAAATAAATCTTATTTAATTAAAAATATCTTATGCTTTCTTTCCAAATCACAATTAGGTATTTTATTTAATTGTGCAATCTTCTCATATCATAATTAAATATTTTATTTAATTATGAGATCTTCTGCTTTTTTCAATAAAATCCTAATTAAAGCTTTATTCTTATCACCAACTTTCTTCTGCTTTTAAAAGCTTAATTAAATATTTTATTTAATTAAGAAAAGCTGAATTTCATCCATAAATAAATAATTGAATTTTTAAATTCATTATTTATCAGCTTTTAAATCTTTCTTTTATTCTTTTAAAGAAAGATGATTTCTTATCTTCTTATCTTTTCATCTTCCATAAAAAATAGAAAAATCTTGTTTTTAGGTTTCTTCTATTTTCTCTTCAATTTCATCTTTCCTCAACCATTCGATCTGTCAAGAATTATCATAGCCATTGACCATATCAACCAATCAGAAGCATTTGAAAATTCTATAAATACAACCTCTCACAATTCATTTAGGGGGTTGATTCTTAAGTATCCTCACTCTGTCAAAATCATTCTGGAATCTTCCATCTTTCATCCATCATTCTCTTTTTTCGAATCTTCACTATATCGTTATGCTGCTGAAGTGAGCAACCAACATTTCTCAAAATCTCGTTCTTTAGGAAGACAGTTTGTTGAACCTAGCCTACAATATGAGAACAAAAAGTTGGAATCGACAAAAACACTAAAGATAGAGAACAATAGGACGACAATGGAAGTAGGATACTGAGTTTTCACTTCTTTACTCTTTATATTTTGTTTTGATATAATGTCCTATTGGTGTGTTTGAACAGTTATCTTCATTTACGCATCTATTTTTCATACACACAATGTTCATCATGGTTAACTCATGTTTCATGTAATAGGATTACTATTTAATAAAAAATATAACTAGGTCTCCAAAGGATGTGATGGTACCCTCAGGTTGGTGCAAGAACCATTTGAGTGCTTATCCACCTAAGATATGAGGGAATAAATATAGTTAATATATATCTTTGTGCATAACTTATTGGCTATCCATAAATAATTATTTGATGTGTTGCCTATGGTCACTCTTCTCTTTGCACTTATCATATTTTGGAATTTCTAAAGAGGTAAGGAATGGTATTTTTAAGATGGATCAATAAAAAATATATACAAATAATTCCTTGAATGTGTATAATTTTATGGGTCCCACCTCGGATTCCATTAAGTACATCTTTCGTGGCTTTTTATTTTTGAGAAAAATATGGGATAGCTGGTGGTGGAGGTGGACAAGTGTATTGATGATGTTACATGTTGTAGTTTTGATGTAGATCAGGGTGGCACAACCAAAACTCAATCAATCAATCTTTTAACAAAGTCTTTAAACATCAACCAAGTTGATTTTCCACACAAACTGCCCTTATTCCTTGTAGCATAGCAAACAGGGTATTTTTTGTCATAACTCTCAGACAAGACCTCCAACCCACAACCTAAAACCTATTTGGGATACTGATTAAGCCCTTTAATAACATATCTCAAAATAAAAAGGGGTTTCTTTGGAACATAACCCTCTAAATTTTGTTGCTACGCTTCACCATCAACCTAATTAGGCTAAATCTACTAGGTCTCAATAGGGTTTTTCCATTTAAGGGCTCTAAACTTCAATCCAACACCTCAAGCATGTCAAATATAACCTGCCTCAACATTCCCAACCATTTAAATCAATTCCCTATTTGTCTTTCTTCAAAACCCTAAGTCTATGCCACTTATTAGCCCAAAAACTTGAGTTTCCAACCTAGGGCATCAACCTATTTTCTCAAATCCTCCTCCCCTTCTCCTACCAACACCATGAACTCAAAATACATCCTACCTAACCCCATTCCATTGATTCTCAGAGATTTTCACTTGTGGAATGGTGATATTTCCATTATTTTTCTCTCAAAACCCCAAAACCTAGGTTTTCTAAACCAATTTTAGAAACTCTACTATAAAATCCTCAAATCTTGATGAAAACTTATGAGACAAAATAAAAAATGAAGCTAACTCAACCCTTCATCAATTTCAATGCACAAGAGACCACCTACAAGTTGTATTATTTGTTGTAGCAACAAATTTTTCCTTGAAAACGCAGAAAACAAGAGCTTTGTTATTCAAAACTTCAAAATTACATCAACAAACTATTTCTCAATGTACACAAGAGTATTTTAAAACATTAAAAAGCTTTACCAATCAATCCCAACTACTTTTTAACTTCCTAACTGTTCAACTTCCATTTTACATCACAAAATGCAAAAGTGCAAAGTTGCTTTTACAACTTTTTCCACTTTTGTGCAACTTTTACAAACTTGATCAAATGGACTCCAAACCACCTACAAAAACTTAAAAACAACCTTAAAAAATAGGAAATGTTCTTATATACCTTATTACAAAAGAAAACTCAACATCTAACTCTTTGCATCATTTTCACCTTAAGAGCTATGGTGCCCTGCACCATACTCCCCAGGCAAAAGGAACTCAAGTCCCCTTGAGGATTGTGTTGCCACATCAAATCCAGGCTTGATTCCATCATTCTCTAATCTCCAAGTTCTACCTTCATCTAGTAATCCCTTCCATTGAATCAAATATTGGAAAAAAGCATTGTTCCTCGGCTTCTTGAACTCTTTGACATCTAATTCATGCTTCAACTATAGAAGTATGTTTGATAGATGATCCTTGTCCTACTTGTCACTTACACCTATCTCTTTACCTATTACCAAACATCTTCCATGCTTGTAATGAATCTCCTTATGCTCCAATTTTGATGTATGCTTGATCTTACTTTTTTCCCTTCTAGTTTAGTTTTGAGCTCTTCACCTCTATTTTTCACCTCTTCCATATGATGCTCTGCCCCTATGACTATTGCTTTATTAGGTTTACTAACCTCGTATATGAAATGATTTGAATGACCACTATCCTCTTTGGAAAAAAATGAATAGAACACCTCTTCTATCTTCACATAAACATACCTTTTAATCCAACCTTGAGTCTGCAGCATCAATTCATCTTTGACCTTCAACAAAACAAATTTTGACACCAACTCAATATCATTTCCCTCGAAAATCTGATCACTCTTCATATCTTTTGTCCTATCATCTCCAAGTCTATGAGTGGCTACAAGGTTCCTATCCTCCTTTTCCTCTACCTTTATAAACTCTTTTCTACCAACCATCATCATATTTCCCATAGTTGGTCCTTTATCATCTTCTTTCAAGGGTGTCAAAGTAAAGGAGATTCCATCTTTTTCTATATCATAGGTATTTTCTTCTACCATCATACATAGCATGCCTATCAAATTGCTAAGGTCTCCCTAGCAGCAAATGGCACACATCCATAGATAGCACATCACATAGAATTTTATCCTTATACCCTCATATATTGAACTCCACCCAAGCTTGCTCATTAACCAAAATAAATTGACACTCATTCAACCAAGAAACTTTATAAGGGGTATCATGTGGTATTCTAGGAAATCTAAGTTTCTCAACCATCTCATTAGAAACCATGTTATTTGTGCTTCCTAAATCAATTACAACTTTGCATACCTTACCCATGCACTTACAAGTTGTTTTGAAGAGTGTCCTTTGTGATGGCTCCTTCACCTTTGATGCTTTGATGAGAGTTATTCTTACTATTAATGATTCTCCAACTTCAGCAGCAACATGTTGTGATGGATATTTTACACTCTCAGTATCCTCTTCTTTCACCAATTGGTTACTTCTTTCACCTCCATGTGAACTAGAAGCTTGACCTTCATTGCACTGCCATGCTTGGTGTCCAAATTTGTTGCATTGATAGCACCTTCCTCTGAATCCTTGTGAGCCTCTTCCTTGACCTCCAAATCTGCCTCTAAAACCTGATCTACCACCTCTAAATCCACCTCTTGCATCAACAACTTGTTCTTGGACTTTTTTTGCATCTTCTTGACTTTCATAGGACTGCCTTGGAGTAGAAAATGAACCTATTCCTCTATAAGTGTTGCCTCTACCCGTGTTTGACTTATCTTTCCTTCTCATTACTTTTTCTTCAACCCTTATTGTCATTTGATAAAACTCCTCAACCGTTCTTGGATTTCCCAAATTTAACTCATCTTGAATGTTGAATCTCAATCCACTAAGATACCTAGCCACCTTCTCCACCTCATCCTCCATGTGACCTGCCCTTATACTCAACTTATAAAATTCTTCAATATAGGCTTTGACATCCATTTCCTTTTGTTTCAGACCTTGAAGTTTCTTATACATTTGAATTGCATAATTACATGGTAAGAACTTACCTTTCAACTTTACCACCATTCTATCCAAGAAAGAATTTTTGAATTACCTTTCTTTCTCCTTTCAAATTGCTCATAATCCCACCATAATAAAGCATGACCCTTCAACTTTGTTTTTGCAATCTTTATCTTTTGTTCCTCGGATACATCCTCACACTCAAAATAATTGTCAAGTGCTACAATCCAATATAAAATTTATTCATCATTCAAATTACCTCCATACTTAGGAACATCAATCTTCACCTTGTTTTTATCTTCCTTGACTGCTCTCAGAAACTTATCCATCCTTTGATCATCGGGATCCAATTCCTCTTCCTGTTCTTCTTCATTCTCTTCTTCCTCCTCTTCTTTGGAGTCACTCTCATCACCCATGACCATACCTCTCTTTTAACTTGTTTCTAGATAAAAATCCTCTCTTTCAACTCTCTCATCTCTCTAGCATGCTTGTCCTTCAACTCAATCACTTCTCTAGCAATGGTTTTCCCTTTTGGAGGCATTTTGTTCACTTTTTGCTTCACACTTTCCTTCTTGTTTCACACTTTCTCTCCCTTCTTCAGATCATACCTATGCTCTGATACCAATTAGATGCAGAGTAGGGTGGCACAATGAAAACTCACTCAATCAGTATTTTACCAGTCTTTAAACATCAACCAAGTTGATTTTCCACACAAACTGCCCTTATTCCTTGTAGCACAGCAAATAGGGTTATTTTTATCATAACTTTCAAACAAGACCTCCAACCCACAACATAAAACCTATTTGAGATACCCATTAATACCTTTAATAACATATCTCAAAAGAAAAATGGTTTTATTTGGAACATAACCCTCTAAATTCAACTGCTATGCTTCACCATAGGCCTAATTAAGCTAAATCTACTAGGTCTCAACAAGTTTTTCCATTCCAATGCTCTAAAATTCAATCCAACACCTCAAAATTTTCAAATATAACCTTCCTCAATATTCCCAACCATTTAAATCAATTCCCTAATTGTCTTTCTTCAAAACCCTAAGTCTATTCCACTTATTTGCCCAAAAACCTGAGTTTCCAGCCTAAGACATCAACCTATTTGCTCAAATCCTCCTCCCCTGCTCTTTCCAACACCATAAACTCAAAATAAATCCTACCTAACCCCATTCCATTAATTATTATATATTTTCACTAGTCGAATGGTGAGATTTCCATTATTTTTCTCTCAAAACTCCAAAACCTAGGTTTTCTAAACTAGTTTTAGAAAATCTACTATAAAATCCTCAAATCTTGATAAAAACTTATGATACCAAAACCAAAATGAATTTAATTCAACCATTCATCAATTTCAATGCACAAGATACCACCTACAATCTGTACAAGGCTATACTATTTTCTGTAGCAGCAAATTTTTCCTTGAAAACGCAAAAAATGAGAGCTTTGTTATTCAAAACTTCAAAATTACATCAACCAACTGTTTCTCAATGTACACAAGAATATTTTAATGCATTACATAGCTTTACCAATCGATCCCAACTAATTTTTAACTTCCTAACTGTTCAACTTCCCTTTTACATCACAAAATGCAAAAGTGCAAAGTTGCTTTTACAACTTTTACCACTTTTGTGAAACTTTTACAAACATGATCAAATGGACTCCAAACCACCTAAGAAAAATTAAAAATAACCTAAAAACATATGAAATGGTCTTATAGGCCTTATTAAAAACAAAAAGAATCAACATCTAACTGTTTGTATCATTTTCACCTTAAGAGCTATGGTGCCCTGCACCAAGTTCTTGGGAGGAGAAGTTTTTTGGTGCTGGTTGATGTTTCCCAAGGAGTTAAATTTGATCTTAGGTAGAATTCCAAAGGTTAGGAATGGTCACATTGTAAGAGGGATCACATAAGGTATTTTGGTTTGATATGGGAATGTAGGTGTAGTCCATGTGGGAATTATGACATTTAGTTCCAATTTGGTTGCCTATTGTTGATATGACTTGACTAGTGAATGGGGGATTTCGTACTCATTGTGAAGGGATGTAAATTTCTTATTTGGGATTGATTCTTGATAGAGGGGATTAGCCCTAATAGAAAGGGACTATTTTCCTTGAGATGGATTTTCATGGTCTAAGTGAAGGCTAATGTGGTCAAATTTGAAGGAAGAGTGTTAAGAGTTGTGTTTTGAGTTTTCTCATGGGCATGGTCATTATCCAAGGGGTCAGGATGTAATATGTGATCAAGATGGTAAAATTGATAATTGGGAGGAAATATAGCCCCTAATGCAATGACTTTTCTAAGTATCACATCTTTGATTATTTCAACAAACCTCTCCATGAGATCACATCCCTAATTATAATTGAGGATGACATTTGGATCAATAGTGTACTTAGGTTGATTAGGATTTTCATCATCAATTTCACTTCAATCATGATGGATTTGAGATGTTTCTCCTAAGAATGAAAACTTTTCTATGAGGTATTGATCTTGGAAGGGATTTTCTTTGGATATTTTGAGTCTAGTAATTTTCCTTGTGATGGGAGCCATTAGTCTTGACTTAATATATGATGTGATAAAGGATGAGTCAAGATGGCTTGATGGGATTAGATTTAGATCAAATGAGCAGAAAAGTGGAATCCATTTTGACTCAAAGCTTGAAGGTGATGGTAATTATATTTGGATGATTATGTTGAAAAGAATAATCAATTACCAAACAAGTGATAGAATTAGGTGATTTTTTGGATGACTAAAAAAATTAGATGAATGATTAGGATGGATAGGATAATTCCCAAAGGTGGGAATAGATTGTTTGGATGAAATATGTATAGTAAAAAGGATTGATTTACTAAACTTGGATTAATGGATATATCGCGCTTTTTAGACACTAAGTATATTTTGGTTTGATTAATATTTTAGAATCTACAAATGGTTGTAGAATTAAAATTATTGGATTACATTCCCTAGATAGTTATGGATTAAAATTTGATGTTTTAAATTTTCCAATGATTTATTTTTAGGATGATATGATTTTGGATTACAAAGATGTATATGGAGGAAGGATAAATTTAAATAAGGTGGCTAAATTTTCAAGGATAACCTGAGGTTTGCAATGATTTGGATTTTATTTGAGGATGATTAAGGTTTTGGATTACTTTGGACAATGGATAAGTTTAAAATTTGGATGGAATATGAGGTTTGGATGAATGAGTAACAAAGGTGAAGTCCCCTTGAGGTTCCAAGTTTGGGGTTAATGCTTTGGTACGGACTAAGGTTAAGTTTGGATAAATTATTTAGGACCAAATTCCTAAGACTTGGAATAATGTGAGGATGGTAGATGAGGATTAATGTGGAAAGGATAATGGGTAGGTGTTATTAATTGTGGATTTACATGTACAAAGGATATGGATTATAGACAAGGATTAAGGTTTTTGGAAATTGACAAGGTGTTGAAAGGTAATGAATAGGGATTTATAGTGTGTGGTTGGAATTCGATTATGATTTTTGGACTAAGACAAGGTGAAATGATTTTTTGAACAGGTTGTGGATGTTGGTTATCATAAATATGGCTATAACTTTTGTTTCAATGATACCAATTTAGATTATGTTTTAAACAAGAAAAAGGTTTTCAAAAACTTGACTTGCTTTTAAGGTTTGCAAAAAAGAACTTGGTATTCACAATACCCAATCAAGAAGACATAACAAAAAGCCTAATTTATTCACTATAGGGAATATTAATCGCTATAGGCCCACAAATATACTATCTATCAAGTTATGGATATCTATTAAATGCAAGGTCATCTACCACCTATGTACCCCTTATCTTAGAGGTTGAACCTTACCCAAAGTTAGCTTTATCTTCCCATTTTAAAATTATAGTGTGGGTAACTTTTTAGGCCTAACCAATATTCAATATACTACAAGGAAGGATTATTGATGACCTTAAGCTAGAATACACAAGGCTTTTCAAGAGTATCCTCAATATACCACAAGGGTGTGTGAGGCCTTATATTAATGCCAAATACCCTCAAGAAGATGGTAACCCACTCTTCTCCTTCACTTCCCCAAGGTATAAATTTCTTGGGGGCTTATCTCAAATAATAAATTTCCCTTCCAAGAGGTGTGCCTTTTGATTCACCCCTATTTCTTACACTCCACAAGAATGCTAGAGTTGATTTCATCCCCTTCATGATGAAATCTAATGTAGGCCTCCTAAAAGTAATCTTGGGAAGATGATATTTTTTTTAATCTTCAAAATGACCTAAAAGCGCAAAAGGAGAGAATATGCAAGATATCACTTTAGGATTAAAAGAAACTAGTAAATTAATTAATCCAACTCCAAATGTTAAGGTTAATAGTTATCCCAATTTCTAATATGAGTAAACAAGGAAAGAAGACAAAACATATATAAATGGAAAAGTTATATAATCAATGTCTTCTACAAATCATCTCATAAAACCACAAAGTTAGTAGTTTAAGCATGAAATTGTTTGACACATGAGAAACACTATATTCAAAGGTCAACCACAAAATAAAAAAGTTTTTTGAAAGGAAAAATAAATATCATAAACATATTGCTTACAATTTTTTGATTATTTTTTTAAATTGTAGGAATAGGACTTCATATGCAAAAGTTATAAAATGTTTGAATTTTAAACACAAATGATGAGTTTCAAATCAATATATCTAATTTCTGATGCAAATCCTTAAAATCTTACTTGATCCCCCATGTATATATTTGATCCATCTTTCCAACATCTATAAAAACTCAAAAATATTATTAGAAACAAAAGATATATGCTCATTTAAAAGAAGTGTGATTTTTTGAAAAATGGGAGGATGGGAAAGAGTTTAGCTTCTTGCAGACTAGATATAGGTCACTCATGTGACCTGATTGGGTGCTAAGGTATTAAAAGGGATAAATTTCTTGTATTTTAGTCACCTTTATTAGGGAGAACCATGGGATTAATTCCCAAATGACCAAGGGCTATATATGGGCTCATAGATTTTGAAAGTATAAAACCCAAATCACAATCTAACAAACCTACAAACTTGATTTTTAGCATTACCCAAATCCCAATTTAAAGAAAACTAGAAAAGTGAATATATTGTTAAAATAAAATAGGATATTATGGAAAGAAAAGTGAATACCTTTATAAAATAAAAATTTATATCATGTAAAAGTAGATATGGTGCTTAAAGAAAACTAGATATTTTGTAAAGAAAAGAAAATACAATTTATGAAACTATTTATTAAAATAATGGGTTTATTAGGTCCAAGCTTGTAATTGGTTTACCCTAAATAATCTATTGAGTGGATAATAAATAAAATATATTTCTAACAAATAAAAAATTATCAAGTTAAAATAGTTTATAATGTATTAGATGAATTTCCAATAGATGAGAGAGTGGGTTGTTGGTCACCAATAGAGTAAAACTATGGTTTCAATAGGGAAAACCATGGGTTGCAAGTAGGTTGAGTTACAATTTTAACAATTTTAATTTAACAAACTAGTTCTTTAAATGATTTACCCTATAGTGTATATAGATATATGTAGATATAGATATAAAATGTGCATAACTTGAGTCCTAAATATTGTGTATGTTATATTTATTAAAACCATGTTGTGTAATGTTTTAGTTGTTGCATCTAGTCATGACTAGTGTTGTGTATGTGTATTATGTGCCATATATCTAAAACACTTTAAATACAATTTAAAAGCCACAACTTTATCACAAATAAGAAATCACAATTTCAATAGATTGCCACAGAATATCACAAATTCCAATAGATTAACAAAAAAAATTAACAAACCTTATGAAGGAGCTTTCTATAGGATATATAATATAATATGCATTGGTGTATGGATCAAGTAATTTTTTTTAAAAATGTAGAAATAAATTCTTGAGCCCCTAAAATATGCAAAAAATCATGTAACCAAGGTATAGCAAATAATATGTTAAACTTCATCTCTCAAGCCATTTAGAAGAAACCATAACATTTATTTCACACCAAGATCCTCCAAGAAAAACTTGAACTTTGAAGTCACCTAAAAGGAGAAAGAACCTATAAGAGTAATTTTGCACAAACCACTACAAAATGAAAGACAATGATGGAGTGTGATAAGGGATATGATCTGTTAGAAATTTTGAATAGATGAATAACCAAAATATTTCTATGAGGGAGATAAGCTATAAAAATATAAATGAAATAACACAATTGTCTATTTGAAACTCCAAGAGATGTGCAAATGTCAATATGACAATATTGCATTAGAAGCTCAAAGAAAATCTATAAAATAATGAGTACATACATCAGTGTACATGTATTCCAAAGTTTGCAACAATGAATATGTAAGAGTATACAAGCTAGGTAGCAATTTTATATAGAACTAGGGAGAGGATGGAGGTGGCAAATCCAATCAATAGGGAGATATTTACAATATTAAATAAATTGATCAAAATAGTAAATTTTCCACCCTTTTAGGATGGTGACACCTCAAAACCTTATCTCCTAGTTATTAATTAATTAAACTCACTTTATTAACCTAAGAAATCTTAATAAAAGTGTAGGAAAAAGCTAGGACTAAGGGAAAATAAAGACCTATACTAACACCCCCTATTGGGCTCCTCTAATGGTTCAATAACTAAGCCCTTAGAGATGTAACTTAGAGATTAGACATTTGCACTAAGTAGCTATCTTACTCATCATGAAAGTTCATTTCATTTTCAACCCAAGGACATAAACTTGAAATGGTTCAGCAATGAATGTGCACTAAGAATCCACTGTAGTCATCCTCAAACTAGAAAAGAAACAGTGCTAAAAATAAAATCCTAGAAAGAAATTAACATAAGCACTGAGCATGAACTAACAACTACATTGAGCATCAACAACTGAACTGGAATGGATAATAGAAATAGACATCTTAGCAAACAAATAGGAAACTACTCTTTCTGCCTTGGCTATAGGAATAGTCACAGAACAAAGTTCCAATGGCTACAAGAATAGACAACTGTTGAAACTGAAATTAGTTACTAAATAGAAAATTAACTTTTAAACTAAATGGGTGGAATTCTCACCAAGTGGTCCCCCTTGAGTGAGTCTTCCTTAAGCTAACTCAAATGCAGCAAATCAGAATATCATTTTATTCCTTGAAAACATGATTATAATATATTAGCAATATGACTATATTACTTAAACTAGAAATGTAAGTACAATCTCAGAACATCCAACCTTATGAAAAGGGGCATCGAGCCATTATTTATAGAGGGAAAAGCTTCTAATTAACCCTAACTAACTAGGTATTAAACTCCAGCAAAATAGGAGGATGGCATTTATTGAAAGCATAGAAAAGAGAGGGATGAAGTATGCATGCACCAAATTTGGTCAAAGCAGACTTGCCTCAACAAGGATCCAGCACAGCACACTTCCTAGATTTTCTCAACTAACAAACATGATCATTTAAAAGGTAGTTACAATCTTTCATTCGAGCTAAAAAAATTTGGCGCAACCACAATAGGAGGGTCCTCAAAGAGAAAAATCTGGACTGTGTAGCAAGAGTAACACAACAAAATCAACATATAATATGGAGGAAAATGCAGATTAAAAAATTCTCATTAATAAAAATATCAATTACATTCGGCCCGCAACATCTGAGCTTATAGATTTGGATCATAGGCCTGATACAACATGTTCAAAAATACAATATTCCAATATGCTCCTATATGTGAGTTGAAATCTTACAAATCTAATCCAAACTTATCTATCTAATCATCACTGCCTATTCTAATGATATATTACAAGCTTTATACTATATCCGCAATTTTGGAAACATCTGTGTCGGCCAAATATCATCACATCCTCCAAGGAAAGAAAATGTAACGTGCACATGAATAGGTTGGCCTCAAATTGAATTACTCTTCAACGAGTGCATAAGAAAAAGTGTGGACCTATATCAAAGGTCGTGGACACTTCAAGGAACATTTAAAATCACACTATTTAGATCTGCAAGTCACGGGGATGATCCATGAATGATCAGATTAGTCGTTAGGCTTGAAAACCATTATGGGGCCGGTTCAAGAAACTATCATGAAATCTAGAAGCGGTAACTTGCTGGAAAATTATCCAATCTCGCTCAAATCTTGGAATAAGGAAAATGTACATGTATAAAATGTAATCCAACATCCAAAAGGGCTAGTGAGCAAAGATGATGATCCACCAACATGAACTGAGAAAGAACCAAACAAGAACAAAACTGAAAGGAAAATGTTTTTGGTTGATGCAAGATTGCCAAGAACCAAAGATGCTTCTACATCAAACATTCGGGGTTAATGAAAAGTGAGTCTCTCACTTTGCAGGGGCCAAAGGAAAACCAAGACGGTCTACCTCCGCCTGATAAATCCATGAAGAGTCCTCCACTGGTCTGCTTTTCCACTTCATAAGATATTCTTTGTACTATCTCCCATGAGTCTTCCTCCCATCTCCGATATCTAGAATCTCCTCAATCTCATCTGACTACTTCTTAGGAAATCGATTCTCCAATTCCATTGTACTGTCTTCACTTAATTTTTCTTCATAAAACTGATGTAGGTCTACAATGTTGAATATAGGCAATATACCCATACCATCCGGTAACTCCACTTCATATGCATTTCCTGAATCAAACTTCTTCAAGATCCTACAAGGTCCAAACTTCCTTATCTTTAGCTTTTTGTATGTCCCAACTAGAAATATTTCCTTCCTCAAATATACCATCACTTTATCTCCAACTTCAAATTCCTTGTCTCCTCTTTTCATCTGCTTTCTCCTTATACTTTTGGTTCATGTCTTCCAATTGTTGTTTCACTTGAGTATGTACTTTCTTCATATGTTCTGCAAATTCCTCTGCTTCTACAATCCTTTTATCTTCCATACTGATGTCTCTTAATTCTGATATACCTCTAGGGTGAACTCCAGTAACAATCTCAAAAGGTGTTTTCCCTGTACACTTGTTCACTAAATTATTGTAAGCAAACTCTGCTTGTGCAAGGACTAAATCCCAACTTCTGGTCTTCTCTCCAACCAAACATCTCAGCAAATTCCCCAAGCTCTTGTTCACTACTTTTGTCTGTCCATTAGTCTATGGGTGAAACATAGAACTAAACTTCAAATCAGTCTTCAAATTCTTCCAAAGTGTCTTCCAAAAGTAACCAACAAACTTTACATCTCTGTCTGAAACAATACTCCTAGGTAATCCATGCAATCTGACCACTTGAAAAATAAGTCTGCTACATGCACTGCATTTGTTGTCTTCCTACAAGGTATGAAATGTGTCGTCTTAGAAAATATGTCTACTAACACAAATACATAATCATTACCTCTTTGTGTCTTCGGAAATTCAAGTGTGAAATCCATGCTGATATCCTCCCAAGGTCTCTCTGGAACTATCAAAGGCTTATACAATCCAACATTCTAAATACTCCCTTTTGCAACTTGAAAAACTCTGCAACTCTGCACAAATCTCCTAACATCCTTATGATTCTGTGGCCAAAAATAATTCTCACTCACCAATGCTATTGTCTTATCAATTCCAAAGTGTCCTGCCAATCCTCCACTATGCTTTTCTTTCACCAAGTTTTCCCTCATTGAACTCTAGGGTATACAAAACTAATTACCTCTAAACAACATATCCTCCTAAACGAAATAATCCAACCACTGGATTCTATCCTCCAAAACTATTTCCTTACAAGCTTTCCAAGGTTTTACAAAATCTAGGTCTTACTCATACAAGTTCTTCAACTCATCAAATACTAATACCTCCACTCTCATCTATATCAAAAAATTCCTTCTCCTACTCAATGCATCAGGAACTCTATTTGACTTTCCATTCCTATGCTTCAAAACAATAGTATAGCTCTGCAAGAATTCCACCCATCTCATGTGTCTCTAATTCAATTTACCCTGACTATTCAAATATTGCAATGCCTAATGATCTGTATACAACACAAACTCCTTAGGAAACAAATAATGTCTCCATTTCTTCAAGGCTTAAATTATAGCATAAAATTCTTGATCATACATTGAATATCTTCTCCTAGCATCATTCAATTTCTCATTGAAATAAGCTACAGGTCTTCCTTCTTGACTCAACACTACTCCAATTGCATTCCCACTTGCATCATAGTCTACTTGAAATACCTTGGTGAAATCCGGTAAAGTCAACACAGGCTACACAGTCACCTTCTACTTCAACAATTCAAAACTACATTTTGCTCCAGATGTCCATCTAAAATCCTTCCTATCTCCTCTCATTGTTTCTGTCATAGGGCTACAAATAGAACTGAAATTCCTAATGAACTTTGGGTAGAAACTAGCCAAGCCATGAGAAGATCTTACCTCTCCAATGCTTTCAGGTGTAGGCCACTCAACAATTGCTCTAGCCTTCTCAGGATCCACCTTCAATCCTTCCACAGATATCACAAATCCCAAATATACAAATTCCTCCTTCATGAAAATACACTTCTTAATGTTTATCAACAACTGCTCCTCTCTCAACCTCTATAGAACTTTTTTGATATGCAACAAATGTTCTTCTCTACTCTTACTGAAAATCAAGATGCCATCCAAGTAAACAATCACAAACTTACCCAAGAATTTCTTCAATACCTCATTCATCAATCTCATGGTATACTCAGTGCGTTTTTCAATCTAAAAGGAATCACCAACCACTCATACAATCCTTCATTTGTCTTAAATTTTGTCTTCCACTCATCCCCTTCTCTGGTCTGATCTGATGATATCCACTCTTCAAATCTATCTTTGTAAAGAATCTGGCTCCACTCAAACAATCCATAATGTCATCCATTTGGGGTAAAGGAAATCTATACTTTACCATGATCTTATTTATGGCTCTTGAATTTGTACACATTCTCCATTCTCCATCCTTCTTAGGTGCTAGCACAACAGGTACTGCACATGGACTTAATCTCTCTTTGATCAAACTTTTCCTTAACAATTCTTGCACTTGCCTATTCAACTCTTCATTCTTTGCAAGTGTCCTCCGATGTGTTGCTTTATTAGGAAAACTAGCTCCAGAAATCAAATCCATGCAATGACTAATACTCCTCATAGGTGGTAATCCATCAGGTACATTATCTAAAATGATCTCCTCATATTCTTTCAGCAACTCCTTTATCTCTTTTGGGTGTTCTTCCACATGCTTCAAATCTTTAGCCTTCTTAGGAACTAAGGCGTAACACATATTCAAATGTCTCAACTTATCAAGTAATCTTCTTCCATCAACCAGACAAACCCTAGCATTCATACAAACTTCAACTATAGGAACATCTTCCAATGGCAACAAAATTTGCTTTATCCTATTAGCAACAATAGTATATATATTCTTCTTTCCATCATGAATATCATGTCTATCATACTACCAAGGCCTTCCCAAAAAAACATGACATATATCCATAGGAATTATATCACACAAAACTTCATCATGGTAATTTTGTATCTTCAATTTCACCAAACATTGTTCACTTACTAGAATCTTATGTTCATCTTGTATCCATGCTATCTGATAGGGCTTTGGGTGCTTCAATCTTTCCAACTTCAACTTAGTCACCATCTCTTCAGAAACCAGGTTCTCAGAACTTCCACTGTCAACTATCACCTTACAACATTTACCAGCTACCTTGCATCTTGTCCAAAACAAACTCTTCCTCTACAACAATTCCTACTCCAACTCACTTTGACATGGTACTCTTTTGTTTACTATCACTTCTCCTTCTTTTGGTTTGATAGATGATCCAACATGATCTTCCTCAACAAAGTTTGTCCTTCTGTTATTCTCTATCTTTTTGCTCATCTCTCCCTAATTACATTCAAATGCTCTATGTCCTTCTCCACCACATTTATAACACGTTCCTCGGAATACCCTTTTCTCTTGTCCTTTATTATCTCTTCTATATCCTTCATTCTAGTAACCACCATATCCCCCTCTTTTGTATGAGTTTTCATCACTTTTCTAATATGTATTATCATTCTTACTAACCTCCTTGGTCACGCCCACAAAAGGAAATAAAAGTCACAGTAGGACTAAACCTGGGAATTGGACATTCCAATAGGAGACTAACATCTTCTCATGGTCGTTCATTTACTTTATCAAACTAGGGGACGTATACTTGAAATGGAGCAGCACGGTATGTGCACTAAGAACTAGTTTCTAGTCACCATCTATAGAAAACAAATGCTTAAAAGAAGTGCAATGCAAAGTTTTTTAACTCAAACACAACTCGGCTAAAACAGAAATCATAGCAGTTATTATTAAAGGACAAACTGTGAACTAGCCTTATGCTGCAAGAACAGACACAGGGATGGATTCCCGATGCTGCAGGAACAATACAAGGCTGAGTTTGTGTTGAAATTTACAGAAATAGATTCTAACTAGTAATCAACATGAAATGAACAGTTAACCACAACAACTTGCTATAGAATACTTACTAAGTGGGCCCCCTTAGCAAGCATCAACTAGATTGCACAAGAAGTTGACTCAAAGCTTCATCGAATTTTATTCATATTCAGAACCAGGATACATCGATTACTCTGTCTGAAAATAAAACTTAACATAGAACTCTATTGTTTATTCAACTTAATTTTAACACATACTATTTCATCCTCGTTCACTCACATAGGAGGAACGGTTATTTAAATGAAAAAGACAACTAACTAACTAACAGAGGGAGTCGTGATCATAAATCCATTCTGAATCTGTGGAACAGATATTCATAAATGAAAGTCTATCTGCTCGACACGACCCAGAGAGAATATAGCATTACACACTCCCAAGATCAAAGGACCGTTAAAGCTCCTTCCCAAAGATTCGGTCAAAGAGTTATTACTGGAACAACTTCTTCAACGGAGCCGAGATTATTTGCGCTTGATCAGCTTCTGCTCCCTCCAACAACCTGCAATAAGTGACAGAGGCAAAGGAAAGCATACACACAAGTGACACGACATCCATTCATTAATCACACGTTAATCCTATTCCATTATCCAAAATCATAAGCATACATCAGCCATGCAGGAGGTCAAAAAGGTAATTAATGAAGTTGTCAAGCTACAGAAATATGGAATTCGTTGCTACAAGATACCACCCAAAAAGTCTTTAATCAACAGGTTTAAACAACTATTAATAACAAAATTAAGAGTATCAAAAGTTTAAACTATGAGCATATTTAAGGCTCATCACTCCTTATCCTTGTTCTGATCTAAAAAAGGGCTTCTTCCTCCTCCAGCAAAAGTTCTTCCTCTTTGAAATCTTCCACCTCTTCCTCTCTATCTCTGCTCATGTCTCTTATTTAGCTTCTCTTTTGCTTTTAGGGCACACTGATATGCCTCTTCCACATTTGACAACTTGATCAAACTAATCTCATCCTGTATAAATGACCTCAAACCATTCACATATCTGGCTACTTGCTCCATCTCATCCTACAAATGTCCAGATCTGATATTCAACTTATAGAACTCCTCAGTATACTCTATCACACTTGAAACTTTCTGCTTCAAATTCTGCAACTTCTTGAATAAACTAATCTGATTATCTACAGGCATAAACTTTGTCTTCAACTTATTCGCCATCCGATCCCAAGATTTTATCTTTTTTTTCCCTCTTTTTTGTCTATATGTCTGTAAATGTTCCCACCAAAGGGATGCATGTCCTCTCAACTTTGTACAAGAAAATTTCACCTTCTTATCTTCAGTGGTACCTTCAAATTCAAAATACTTTTCCATCTTTGTAATCCAATCAAGAAATTCACAGATTTGGTCAAAGCAGACTTTCCTCAATGAGGATCTAGCACAACACACTTCCTATATTTTCTCAACTAACAAACATGATCATTTAAAAGGTAGTTACAATCTTTCATTCGAGCTAAAAATTTCTAGCGCAGCCACAATAGGAGGTTCCTCAAAGAGAAAAATCTGGACCATGCAGTAGGAGTAACATAATGAAAGCAACATAGAATATGGAGGAAAATGTAGATTAAAGCATTCTCATTAATAGAAATATCAGTTACATTCATCCCGCAATATCTGGGCTTACAGATTTGGCTCACAAGCCTAATACAACATGTTCAAAAATACAATATTCCAATATGCTCCTATATGAGAGCTAAAATCTTACAAATCTAATCCAAACTTATTTTTCTACTCATCACTGCCTATTCTAATGATCTATTACAAGCTTTATACTATATCCGCAATTTTGGAAACATCTACGTTGGCCAAAGATCATCACATCCTCCAAGGAAAGAAAATGTAATGTGCACATGAATAGGTCAGCCTCAAATTGAATTACTCTTCAACGGGTGCATAAGACAAAGTGTGGACCTATATCGAAGGTTGGGGACACTTCAAGGAACATTTAAATCACACTGTTCAAATCCGCAAGTCGCGGGGTGATGCACAAATGATTAGATTAGCCGTTAGGTTTGAAAACCATTCTGGTGTTGGTTCAAGAAACTGTCATGAAATCCAGAATCGGTAACTTGCCAAAAAATGATCCAATCTCGCTCAAATCTCAAAATAAGGAAAATGAACATGTAGACAATGTACTCCAAGATCCACAAGGGTTGGTGAGAAAAGATGATGATCCACAAACATGAACTGAGAAAGAACAAAACTGAAAGGAAAATGTTTTTGGTTGATGCAAGATTGCAAAGAACCAAGGATGCTCCTGCATCAATTTCCCTCAATTGGAAGTTTCCTTCCATTGATATTTTTCCCTCCTTTGACCTCTTAATGACCACCTTTTTGACTTCTTTAGCAACCGACCAGGTGGCAGGAACTTCTTCCACTTTGCAAGCTTCATTTATATTAGCATCTTAATGTGAAGCATAATGATATTAGCACGCACAAACAATTGTATACCCATAATTACCTTAAAGTAATATCCATTCGACCACATGTAAAATTAACATAGATAATCCACATGGCATGTTAATATCATCAAAATTCACAAGGATAGGTTCATGCCCAAGGTTCATAAATCTAGGGAAATAACATGGAGAATGTCAATAACTAGGTGCCAAAGTCTATAGTATCAACAACAAATATATGATAAACCCTATCAAAATTGAGTCATTAATTGGACTCATCATCTCCCCCCAACCTAATAATCTATTGGTCCTCCAATAGAGGGAGCTCTATTCATTTTCCTTGTCAAATTTCTAAAGTCACCAACTTCCAATTGTCCCAAATCAGTCTCTGCGGTATTTGAATTAGGATCCTAGTAGAACCCCTGATTGTTTTCCAATCTACTCCACCTTGGCCTTTCTGTAGCTATGTTATACTGATAGTATTTGTAGTCTAGTACTGGCCACAATAGAGTAGGTGGTTGAAATGTCAATGGAAGCCAATACTATTGGTTCATCCTTCCAATCCGTATGTACCTAGTAGTTCATTTACATGTTGTAGCATAATTTTGCAAGGAATGGGGTTCATCCTTTTTCAACTAATATGTCAAACTATTCCACCTCTATGATAGGTACCCCACTACTATTTTCCCTATAGTATCAGCTATCTGCTCATATTCTTGGTATGATTCTTCCCTAACAGGAATGATCCTATTTTTTTAGCTCATACGATAAAGAATTTTGTGTCATGTATAGTAAATGTTTAAAGGGTTACTGGATTCAAATTTGAGAGGCAAGGGGGTATGGAGTTCTCTTTCCCTATAAATTTTAAATTGTTGCCCCCAGCTGATTTCATTCTTGATCCATGAAATGAATGCCCTCAAATGGATATCTCCAATGTATAGCAATGGGTTCCAATCATGATCATTAGGCACAACATAATTATGCAAGTACAATTCACCCAGCATATTTTTAACTTCAAGAGGAGAAGATTGGTAAGCTTGGAAAAACTCATGTGGGGTTTTAATGGAAGGGCTTAAACCTGAAATAACCCTTGACAGCTTGAAGGAAATATGTCGCTCCTTCAAATGCAGTGCATATACTCTTGGAGGATTTTTTCATGTCATCATTTGGGGTACTAAAGCTACTACATTATCTACCTTATCCTTCAAGGAAACAATCTTTGCATCATTTTCTTCAATTTCTACATTTTTCTTTTTTGCTTCTTCCTGTAGCTTGCATCTTTCCTTTTTCCACTCCTCCTCTTTCCTTTTCATTTCACTCCATAGGTTCGGAGCTACAAGATTCCATGAAAAAGTGGGAGGTTTATGTTTTCCTACCAAGATCTTTCCTCGCACTAGTTCATGTTGTTCAAATGGCACCACTTGCAATGATTCTTGTTGTTCATCTTGCTCTAGTTGCAATGGTTCTTGATTTTCAACCTACTCTGCAATAGCAACAAGCTCTACTAATCTTATGTTTGCTTGTTCCTCAAAAATTTCTTCCACCTCAACATTTACCTACCCCTAAGAGCTTTTGTCTCCTTCCTAGGTGTTCTTCTGAGTCTAGGGATTCTTTTTGGAGGCATGTCAGTAACTAGCTCAACTGGATTTGATTTCTTCGGAGGGCTTTTATGTTTTTTAGTTGCTGCAAGAAGACTGGTGTCATCATCTTTCCATTTGCTAGGGCTTAATTTCACTTTTTCTATCATTTGCTTCATGGCCTTCCCTTTTCTAATTTTTTCCTCTCATTTGTACTTCCTCTTTTCTAATGGTAGTCCTAGTATGAATTGAGGTTTTAGGAAGAAAATTGGCATTACGGTCTAAGGATGAAATTTATTCATCTGAATACTCTGATTCAGAGGAGCCAATTTCTATTGTTGATTCAGTTGTAGGAGGGTTTGTGCTAGAGGTTGAAGCTCCGAGAGTTGTTTTAGTAACCTTCTCGCCTCTACTAACCCTACAAGCTTGGGGCTAACCTCTATGACTTACATTTTCCAATCTGAACTAATCAATGTTCACAAATTCTTCCCATGACATACCAAACACCTCATGTAAATATTTTTCTACTAACAATTTTATCAAACAGTGATGGGAAATAGAATTGCCCCTACCTTTTTGTGTTTTAGCTGCCATGATTGCAAGGAGGTTGTATAGCACATTGGGTACATTCATCCATCTTCCATGTCTCATATGGTTCAAGAGCTTAAAATGCACATAATGGAGGCATGACTGGTGACCCTCACAAGTAATATATTTGACAATGTAGACAGCAAATTTTTTCCACTTTTCTTGCAGAGAAGTTCTCCTTGTTCCTTTCTTATCTACAACAAGTGGGGGATCACTAGATTCAGTAAATTCTGCCCTAGTTGACCTTGCATCCCTCGAAGGAGGGTATAGCTCTCCTTCAGCAGGAAAACTCATTACTTCAGCAATTCTCTCCTCAATGGCTATCACTTCTAGCCCTTTTACCATTGCCTTACCTTCAGAAAGTGTCTATACAAATTCCAAAGCGATTTCCTCATTGAAACTGTCTAGTTTCATAAAGTAGTCCAACCATCCACAATTCCTGAATTCGGCCAAAGAAAGTGCATCATGTAGTATCACATCATGAACTGTAGGTTCATTCCTAATCATCTTACCTCCTATTATTTCTACCCACAATGAGACAAACACTTCTACAAAATTTCCTTTCTTGCAATCCTTCTCTGAAACCCAATTTTTTATGCTTCCTACAACTCTTCTTTAGTGCTAACACCAATGTCATGTAAAATTTACCTTTTTTTTTGTGGCGTTAAGATTATGACTAAGGAAATAAAGAAACATAAATTAGGGGTATCGTCAAGAAAAATGGTAGCAGTTTTGATGCAGAGCAAAGAGAGAAACAACAATACTTAAACAATTCTCATTCAATCCTTTACCAAAATCACTTCAATTTCTTTGAATTTTTTCATGGCTACAAAGCCCAACTCTCCAAACTTGACCCTAAACCTTTATAAAACTCAAACCAGACCTTCATACATCTTCAAAATCATCATTTTGATAGAAATAAACAAATTACACAACATTATTTCTCTATTTTATCTATTTGCACCAAAAACTCAAATTTTGCTTGAAAGGAATCAAAACACTAAATCGGGTGTAATTTTCAAACCAGATTGAATCTTAAAAAAATAATTACATTTTTGAGCACCCATTTCGGCCATTAAAAAAATATCTCATTTGTAGGTACATTTGTTTTGTAACATAGACTTGTTGTTTGGACTCTTTTGTTACAAATTAAATTGAAATAACCAGATATGCATGCAAACAGACACTTATAACTTTCACATATCATCAAATTAATCCAATCGCTCTGATGAGACTTTAGAGGATATCATTATGGAAATTTTTTTCAATTTTGAGCAAAATCCAATGGTTAAATTTTGAGAAATATGAATTTTACTGAAAACTGTTACCCTAGATCAGGATTTAGACAGTTTTGACAAAAATGATTGTATCTTCCACAAATCTTAACTAAAATGCATGAAATCAATTTGAAAAGGAAGGTGATTGATTTATATTCAACTTAAAACCATTTTTTGAGCCATTAAAAGTCCATACAAATCCATACACAAGCCTGAAACAGTCAAATTTCTGAAAAATATGCATAAAAACAGAGTTTTTTTTCATTATTTTCTTCAAGGTATCAATCACCAACGACCACAAAATGATTCCAAAATCCTTTTTAAAGGAAATTGCAACACCTTTACTCAGTTTTTAACTTCCTAACTACCCACAACCAACTAAAACCTCATTAGCCCTTTAATGTTGCTTTTAGGCAACTTTTACACTTTTACAAATTTGTTGACAATTTTACATTTTTTTGTAATTACTCATCAAATGACTTTGAATGACCCCTAAAAATGGAGAAATGGAATATTTTACACAATCGAATCATGGTGATGTGAAGGTTCTCCTGCACCAATTTTAGATTAATATCATACATGTGAGCCGTCACTTCAACTATATCATTCAAATTGGCTCATTTTAAATTTGTTGACATGTATGACACATGGACATGTGGGTTCACACTCCCCCCAACCTAAATTAGAGAATGTGTCCACATAGGCTAGGATGTAATTATGATGTGATAGGGTAGAATGCATATATGTGCTATGTGAAATATCAACATTAATATACAGTAATTAAATAGATGCATTAAAGATAATTAAGATATAACAAGTTGTTACTCATGCACCTAAAAATTTGGTGTCATTTGCAAAAAATGTTGAAGGAAGTACAGGCTACTTTAAAAGTACAGTTGAGAAATTAAATGAAGTGGTGATAGAATGAATTGATGGTGAACTGAAGTGATGGTGGATTTATGGAAGAGAGAGAAAGGATGGAGATGGATGGGAAAATGGATTATTGATGAAGTTGATTCCCACAAAAGTGGAAATATTTATTATGATGTGATACATACCTTGAATAGTCAGAAGGAGGAACACTAAGTTTTCTTTCTTCAGTTGTAGGAAGTTCGGAGGTTTGGTGTTGAATAAATTACTACATGAATTCTTGTTTGAGAGTCGATTTATGATATAACCTAAGGCGGTCATGGTTGACCAGGAGCTTGAATCTAATAGCTTCAATGGTTGTGAGTTGAACAACACCATTGGAGAAGACTTATGCAACTTCATACAATCCCAACCACTTGGTTTGCAGTTTTCCTAATTTATCTTGATACCTAGAATCATAAAGGAGTGCCTAGTCACCTAGATAGAACTTTTTTTCCTTTATGTATTTGCCATGCCATTTGACTCTTTAGTTTTGCATTAGCTCAGTATGATGAAGAGCTAACTTTCTCATCTCATCCAAGGCATCCAGCTGCATGATCCTATCCTTTTGTGCCTCAAATATGTTTATCCCAAGGTCTGGTGTTGTTCTAATAGTTTTATGCTCAAACTCTATAGGCATCATGGTTGTTTTCCCATACAATAATTCAAAAGGATTGAAACCAGTGGTTGTCTTCCAAGTGGTTCTATAAGCCCAGACGGCTTCTGGCAACATATTTTCCCAATATTTTCTATGAATAGCCACTATTTTGGTCAAGATAGCCTCTATTTCCCTATTGGTCACCTCAGACTGGCCATTGGCCTGAGGGTGATAGGGGTAGATTTTATATGCCTTACATTATATTCATTTACCAATGTTGTGACAAGAGTTGATGTAAATTGAGCCCCTTGATCTATCACTATCTCTCTAGGAACTCCATAGCGTGTGAATATTTCCTCATACAAGAATTCTACAACTTTATTATCTCTGGCATGTTTCATGGCCTTTACCTCAACCCACTTGGTCACATAGTTAGTGCAAACCAAGATGTAGGATTTTCCATTTGATGGTGGATCAATTGGACCTACAAAATCAAGTCCCTATTTATCAAAAAGTGTGATAACTACCTTGGGTATAGAGGCATCTCATCAGTTTTAGTTGGTTGACCCATCCTCTGACATCTATCACACTTCCTAGTATAGTTGCCTACATCCTTATGAAGTGTGGGCTAGTAATATCATGTATTAAGAATCTCCATTGTTGTCCTCTTAGCTGCAAAGTGCCCTCCACAGGGTTCATTGTGGCATGCATGCAGTATATCATATGATTCATCCTCCCTTACATATCTCCTCATTATATGATCTGGTCCACTATAGAATAAACATCATGCAATCCATGAGAAAGGAAAACTTTTCTCAATAAGCACCCTTCTCTTTTTTAGAGAGAAATGAGGGGGAACTCTCCCTGTAACCAGATACTTGGCTATGTTTTCATACCAAGGTGTGTGCACACTAATGGAAAACAAATTTTCATCAGGGAAGGAGTCATCAATGAATTGAGTGTCTTCTGATGTAGTCAATCTAGAGAGAAAATTTTCCACAACATTTTCCTTTCCCGGTTTGTCAACAACGATGATATCAAATTCCTACATCAACAACAACCACCTAGCTAGCCTTCCTGAAATCAGGGGTTTATTCATGAGGTATCTTATGGATACATGATCTGTATGGATAAAGATCTAATATCCTATTATATAATGCCTGAACTTGTTAAGGGCATAGATGACTGCCAACATCTCCTTCTTTGTCACTATGTAGTTAAACTCAGTTTCTTGTAGGTTCTTGCTGACAAAGTAGATTGTATTCTCAATTGATGCCTCCTTTTTTCCCAAGATAGCCCCTATAGAATAATCAGATGCATTTATGTGAATATGGAAAGGGAGTTCCCAATTAGGTCCTTTGAGTACAAGAGCATGGTTTAAGGCTTCTTTTAAGTCATAGAATGCTTTGTCACAATCCTCTGTCCATTGGAACTCAACATCTTTAGTTAGAAGATTGTATAGTGGTGCTTCCATCTTACTAAAATCTTTGATGAAGCACCTATAGTATCCTGCATGTCCTAGGAAACTTCTAACATCTTTTTTCTTGGCAAGAATAGGAAGATTAGTAATCACCTCAATCTTGGTTGGGTCCACTTGAATTCCCTTCTGAGAGATATAATGGCCAAGGACTACTCCTTCCTACATCATCATAAAACATTTCTCACTATTCAAGGAAAAATTATGGTCATCACATCTCTGCAAAACTTTTCTTATATTTTCTAATGCTTCTACAAAATCAGCACCATAAGTAGTAAAATCATCCATGTAGATCTCCATACAATCATGTGAGATATCTAAAAATATACTAATAATTTCTCTTTGAAAGGTTCTAGGTGCATTACATAAACCAAATGGGAGTATTGAATAGGAATAAGTCCCCCAAGGGCAGGTAAAAGTTGTCTTCTCTTGATCCTTAGGTGCAATTTGTATCTAATTATAACCACTGAATCCATCTAGGAAAGAAAAATATTGCTTACCTGCAAGTGAATCCAATACTTGGTCTATAAAAGGAAGAGGAAAATTATCCTTCTTGGTGGAAGAGTTTAGTTCTCTATAGTCAACACAAACTCTCCATTTACCTCCCTTTTTAGGCACAATTACAAATTTGGACACCCATTGGTTGTCTGAGATAGGGTAGATAAATCCTGCATCCAATATTTTTTGTAATTCCCCTTTTACAATCTCCCTCAATGCAGGATTGATTCTCCTTTGTGGCTTCCTTACTAGTGCGCAGTCATCTCTGATATATATTCTATGATTATAGAGCTTGGGATCCAGTCCTTTCATGTCATGGTAATCCCATGAAAATGCATGTTGATGCAACTTCAAGAGGTCTGTTAGGGACAACTGGTGCTCTTGACTCAATGTTTTGTTAATATTCATATGTTTCCCTTCTACAAATGTCCACCTAAAATCCTTCTTATCTCCTCTCATTGTTTCTGTCATAGGATTGCAAATAGAGCTGAAATTCCTAATAAACTTCCTGTAGAAACTAGCCAATCCGTGAAATGATCTTACCTCTCTAATGCTATCTAGTGTAGGCCACTCAAAAATTTCTCTTACCTTCTCAGGATCCATCTTCAATCCATCCATAAATATCACAAATCCCAGATATACTAATTCTTCCTTCATGAAACTACACTTCTTAATGTTTATCAACAAATACTCTTCTC
>VDFB02086081.1:286607956-286622443 GCA_007258455.2 Sequoia sempervirens | reverse complement strand
TGGTGGTTGATAGGTTTTCAAAGATGGCACATTTCATTCCATGTCAAAAGACCCACGATGCAATCCACATTGTTGACTTGTTCTTCAAAGAGGTGGTGAGGCTACATGGTCTGTCAAAGAGTATTGTTTTATATCGTGACACCAAATTTGTGGGGTACTTTTGGAGGACCTTGTGGAAGAAGCTGAAGACAGAGTTGAAGTTTAGTTCTGCACACCATCCACAAACAGATGGGTAGATAGGGGTTGTTAATAGGAGTCTGGGTAACCTATTAAGATGTTTGGTAGGAGATAAACCCAAGGGATGGGACTTGATCTTACCCCAGGAAAAATTTTCTTATAACAATTCTGTCAACAGAAGCACTGGTAGATCACCATTCCAGATTGTGTATGGAGGTAGCCCTAGAACAACTCCAGAATTGTGAAAGATGGACCAAGAGAAGAAAATAAGTGTTGAATCCAAAGATTTTGTAGAACACATCACGGATATACATGAGAAGGTAAGAGAACATATTAACAAGATGAATATGCAGTATAAGGCTAAGGCAGATCAGAAGAGGAGGTATAAGGAGTTTCAGATTGGTGATGACATGATGGTCCACTTGAGGAAAGACAAGTTTCCAGTGGGAACCTATAACAAATTGAAGATGAAAAAGTTCGGTCCCTGTAAAATTTTGAAGAGGTATGATTCAGGGAATGCATATGAGGTAGAGTTGTCAGATGGATTCAACATTTCCCATGTGTTCAACATTTTAGATTTGACAGAGTACCATGAAGGTGGCACAGAGGAAGTACCAATGATGGAACAGTGTGGGATTCCAGCACCTACTTCAAAAAAGGAGGAGATTGAAGAAATCCTGGATAGTCGTGTGGGAAGGAGTACCAGGAACAGGTAGTATGAAGAATATCTGGTGAAATGGAAAGGAAGGCCTGTTGAAGATTCATCTTGGTTGCCTAAGGCAGAGATTGACTGTTTGGGTTTTTTCCTCCACCATCTGAGACGTGATGGGGTCACTTCTCAAATTACCCTAGGTGTCTGATGCAGGAGCATCCATTGGTGTAAGGGCAATCTTGCATCACCCAAAAATAGTGAAATTTCAATTTTCTTAGTTTTTAGATATTTTTACATTTTGGATACCTTTTTTGTCATAATGAAATTCCCAATTTACGGTTTTTATTTTCTATTATTGGGTGGAAAGATATTGCAGTTTTAGTTTCCCATATTTGCACCTAAAAAATCTTTTGAGTTAGATTTGAGGCACTTATAGTTCCCATATTGGCCCCAAAACTTTCCAAAATCAACATAGCACATTTTGATCGCGTTGTTGACTTTGTGACCTTTCCAATGGTTCAAACGGTTCGTGAATCGGAGTCCCGGATCAAAAGTTATGACCCCGAGAAGTTGGCGCACTTTCTAGAAGATACAATTGCAAATGCTCTTTTGAAATTTGAACTCATGTTGTAAATTTTTGGCGCCAAACCACCTAAACTAAAAATTGAATGTTGTTTTGGCTCCAGACTAAAGAGGAGCTCTATTTATGGGTGGGTTTCTAAATTTTCGGTAACTTTTTGGGGGACAAACTTGCATATTGCGAAAGGGTTATTTTGTAGCTTTCTGTAACTTGCATGTGTTGTAGAACTTGGGGATTTGAGATCCTCAGCATGTAAGAAGCTCCATTTTCTGAATAATAAAATTATTCTCTTGTTTGCGGGTTATTTTCTAAGTCTCGAGTTGCACCCTCATCAATCTCCCAAATCTACAATGTTTAATGTTTCCTTCTCCATTGAATGTGCATGATGATTGGCCTTCTCCTTTTCCGTATTCATATTAGTCTAAAAAATATTAAATTGAACCTCTAGCTTGGGATTGAACCTCTTAACTCCATCTTATATTGGATTACATTCACCAAACTGCATAAGCAACTAAAAGGTAACTTGGGTTGCATTCTCAAATTCCAATTGCAAACACTCAGCATCTTCATCTAAATTGAAAGGTTTTTCTTCCCTTTCTATCAATTTGATATGAGGACTGATACCTCTCTTTGGGATATCATCTATCACTATATCAACATGTTCCTTGAGTAAATTTTGGATCTCCAAAGGTAATTCATCAATCCTAGTTGTTGTTATAATATTCCTAGGTTTGGTTATGATTCCAAATCCCTTTTCTTCCTTTTCTATGGCATTTATGAACTCCTTCTCACCTACCAACATCACACTAGATCCCACTTTTTGTTCTTGACTTTCCTCTTTCAAATGTGTTAGAGTATAGGAGACCACATCCTTCTCTATGACATATGTATTTTTCCTACCATCATGGATTGTCTTTCTATCATATTGCCATGGTCTACCTAGCAGCATATGGCAAACATCCATGGGAATGATGTCACACAACACTTTGTCCTTGTATCCCCCTATGTAGAATTCTTCCCAATTTTTCTCATTCACTAACACTTGTTGCCCTTTTTTTAACTAAGAAACCTTGTGTGGAGTTGCATGAGGTAATCTTTTCAACTTTAACTTCCCTACCATTTCAGCAGAAACCAAATTGTCAGTACTGCCAAAATCAATGATAGCCTTACAACATTTACCTTGGAATTTGCATGTAGTCCTGGAGAGTGACTTTCTCTGTGGTGGTTCCTTCTCCATGGGAACTTTGATCAAGGTTCTTCTCATCAGAAAAATCTCTCCAACTTTTGGTTCTTCAACTTGTGGTGGAGAATTCACACTTTTAGCATATTCACCTTGTGCAACTTGATTCCTCCTTTCACTCCTAAAAGAAGTAGATGACTATTCTTTAGGGCATTTCCATTCTTTATGGTCTACAAATTTATTGCATTTATAAAATTTTCCAGTGAAACATCTGATCCTCCTCTACTCCTAAATTTACCCCTAACATCTAATCTTTTGCCCCTAAAACTACCCCTTGATTCTGAGACTTGTTCTTGAGTATTACTTGTCTCTCCTTGACTCTCTGTGACTATCCTAAATCAGCAAATAATCATCTTCCTCTAGAATTCCTTCCTCTACCTCTGCTTTGTTTCTCTTGTCTCCTTCTCAACTTGTCTTCAACCTTTATGGCTAATTAGTAGCATTCTTCTACCATTCTAGGACTTGTGAGAATTAGTTCATCTTGTAGACTATATTTCAATCCATTCAAATACCTTGAAACCTTATCAACATACTCTTCCATATGGCTTGACCTAATACTCAATTTGTATAATTCTTTTGTATAGTTATTTACATCCATTTCTTTTTGTTTCAAATTTTGTAGTTACCTATACAATTGAATGGCATAATCACTAGGTAGAAATTTACCTTTTAACTTTGCAACCATTCTATCCAAAGAGGTGATATTTTCTTTTCCTTTCCCCCTTCTCTTCTCTTACACATATTCCCATCAAAGGGATGCATGGACCTTCAATTTATTCTTTCCAACTTCACTCGTTGTTCCTTTGGCACATCTTCAAATTCAAAATATTTTTCTAAGTCTCTAATCCAATCAAGAAGTTCCTCATTGTTTAGGCTACCTGAATACATTGGGAGTTCCATCTTCAATTTGGAACCTTCACCTCTGAGTACTTTTAGCTATATCTCCAACCTCAACTCTTCAACATCTTTTTCTTCATGGGGTTCCTCTTGTTTTGGATTATTTTCATTAGTTTCTTCTTCATAATCACTCAAATCTCCTATGATCACACCTCTTCTCTAATTCATCTCAACTATTGTAAGCCTTGCATCAAGACTTGTTTTCATTTCTCTCATCTCTTGGTCCAGTTTGTCTCCCATCTCTTTTTCCAACCTTTCTAGTTCTCTTTCAACAACATTTACCTTTGGAAGCATCTTTGCTTATTTTTAGCACACTAAACTAACTTGTTCTTGACTTTATTGGCTCCAATACCAATATGATGTAGAGTAGGGGTAGATCCTAACATAACTTGATTGTTTCAACACACTTCTTACAAGGTTTCATTGAATGCAATGTATAAGACATCTTAGTACACCTCGTCACCATTGAAAACCTATCCTATAGGGCATCCATGGAAGGAAAACACACCAACAAGGATGGAACAGCTTGGAATAGTGAGGGAAGCAAAGTTTCAATACTCTCCAACACATTTAGTGACTCACAAACCCTCTTGAACCAAATAGTCACTTAGGTATTTTGGTGCTTCTTAAAAAAATTGTTAACATGGCTTGATGGGAAATCAATGAAGTGATTATCATGTAAAAATTTGGTCTTGATTGGCATAGGCCTATTCCAACACTTTTCATGGTTTATAGACACTTCTTGACCAAACACTTGTTTCCACCAATGCACCACACAACAATGGCTTCATTCAAACAATGACTTGTACTCAACAATGAAAATGACCAACATCACAGACAAGGAAGAAATCAATGTGAACATAAAGCTCTTGATTGTCTCAGACCTATTTCAACATAACATAAACGTTCTCAAATTTTTAAGACTCAAACTTGTGTAATACAACGTTCCCAACTTATGGTTTCTTGTTACAAGGAACACACAAACCCCATCACCCAATCAACACAAGGAATTACTTGTTCATTTGTATCCTTGGCCTACACTAGCTTTCAACAACATGACACAACAACTATCAGGTCATACTTTATGAGATAATGCATGGAACTTATCAAACAGTCACCATGAAGGGTTTTAGGACTATCCTAATGAGGAAATGAAATGGACTGTCAAGAATATCTCTTACACACATGCAAATAGTGGACTCCAATATTGTAGAGATGTAGATGATGTCAAGATAGAGCATTCCAAAAAATTTCATCATTTTATTACAGTGGAATCTCTGCCTATGACATTTTATTCAATGACTGGAAACCTTATGTAGGGTTTGTGATAGATTTTACAAAAATACCTATATCTCCTAAAAAACTTAATGGATTTAGATCAAAAAAAAATCATTGTAAACATAATGAACTCTTGCAACTTTCCTAATCAACTTCTAGGTTGTACAATAAATTACAAACCCATACAAGATGATTTATAGCTTGTTTTTACAAGGAAAAGTAGCCTAGAACGTGCAAAATTGAAATGTTATTTATTAAAAACTATTTCCAACCTTGGGGGTCATGTTTACACTACATATTTATGTTGTTACAATCATTTACCAACCTCCAACTGACCCACAACTACTTCCTTAACAAAATGTGCAAAGTTGTTATTACAACATTGATAACTTTTGAGCAACTTTTGTAACTTTTTCCTACATTGCACCTAATTATCCAAAATGGTCCTAGATGACTTAGAATGGTCTCAAATGACCTTATTTACATCAACCAATCCAAAACAAAACAAAAACCAAAGTTTCCCGACATGGCAACAACTTTCATCAAAAGGGTGCATCAGGGTGCCCCTGCACCACATCTCTATCAAAGAGAAGATGAATATAATCAATAGTGTCTCCCAAATCTGCAATATGTGTCCACATAAACAAGTTTGAAATACTTTTCAAGATATCATCCCACAATGGTAAATCTAAAAGACTATGTACATCCTGTTGTAAGGAATCACTGGAATATTTTAAAGAAGCAACACAAGACTTTGAAGTAGCAACAAAAGATTGAGATGTGATCTTAGTATGAGAAGGAGAAGCATGAATAGAAGTATCTATGTCATCTAAACATTCAAGAACTACAAAATACTTAAGCTCCTCTAAAATATCATCATCAAAGTGTATATTATCTACATCATCAAGTGGAATGAGGCAATCTGAAGCAAGATCATCTAGTATGGGGAAATATGAGGATCTCTAAACATCTCCCAAATGTTATTCCAAAGTGTGCAAGGATAATTAATTCCCATTATAACCCATATAGTATCATTATCAACACTAGAACCAATCAATCCTATTATATGATCAACTTTATTACCCCATATTGATTTCCTTCTAGGTGTGTCTAGTTTAGACATGAATCCATAAAGGTAAGGAAAAATTTTGAGCCATCTGAGATGGGTTAGAATGTATTTTTCCCAAGAATCATAAATTTCCTTATCCAATATTATCACAAAAAGGTGAACAAAAAATATATGATACAATTCTCAAATGATACCAAAGACACAAAAAAGAATACCCCCCTTTTTTACTAGTCTCATAAATCACCCCTCCAAGATATTACAATATTGACACTTTATGATTAGTGCAATTACAAGGCTTTTACCAAATTACAATACTTTCAAGGCTTGTAATGGCTAAAAATATAGAATTTGATACAAAGTATGGAAAAATAACCTTGTATATATGTGATGTTCTTCAATATACTTCCAATGCCTATTCATTTTTGAAAAATAAAGATTTGGGGAAAAAATATGGCTTTTTGAAGAAAAGTGAAACAAACAACTTCAACCTATAATATTTCAAAACTTTTGTGGATGAAAATTTCTCATCTCTAGCTTTTCATCAACTATTCATTCACCAAAATCCAACACTTAAGGTTAAATTTGTGCAAGTTTGAAAAAGGCCCAATTTGGCCTATAGGAGGGCACTGGTGGCCCATGGGTAGCATTGTCAATGGTAGTGGCCACTAGTAAATGGAGGAGCTAAGTTTTTGGTGGCAGTTGGTAGCTGTTGGTGGTCTACGGAGTTGACAACTAGTGGTTTTTATTGCAATTATTATAATTGTTGGCAGTTATCCCTAGCGATTACCACTACAAGCAACATTAATCCCATGTACTTATGCATTAGCACTAGCACCTAGTGTTAAGTTTTTGGTGTTAAGCCCTTAAAGTATTGAGCACAATTAAAAAAAAATCATTTTTTTGGAAAATCACTGTATAGACTATAACTAGGGGTTTGTACAACATCCCAAGTGAAAAAAACCTCAAAAGCTCTTGACACCAAATATGGGAAAATAAATAATCAAAATTCATCTAATAGGTCTCTTAAGCATAATGGAAAGGTCCATTTGGGCTGAAAATGCTCTTGTAAAAAGCTATTTTCCAAATCTGAGCTTCAAACCCTTGTTTGCTACTATGTCATATGGTGGCCAAATTTGAATTTCTTGAGCCTCTCAAATGCAATGGGAGAGTAAAAAATACCACCACTATATCTAGAATAGATTCAATCACCATATATCACCAAAAACACACATAAATATAGGATTAATAGATATTCATAATTCCTTTTTGATTCTCCAAATCATATGAAACACAAGAGAAGAGCATATGAGAATTTACAAGATCATACAAAAAATACAAGATCTTAACCAATAATCCAAGTACTCAAAACTATTGAAACCAAAGCTTTGATACCATGTTAGAAATCTGAAACAAGTTAATAAACATGATCTTTCTATGAGAGAGATAAGCTATTAAACTGTAAATGAAATAGCACAATTATAGACCCAAAAATTTGAGAGATGTGCAAATATCAAGATGACAATATTGCATTAGAATATCAAAGTAAAGTTATAAAATAATGACTACATGCATCAATGTATATATATGCCAAAGTATGCAACAATAAATATTCAAGAGTATACAAGCTAGATAGTGAGTTTATATAGAACTAGAGAGAGGATGGAGGTGGAAAATCCAACCAATAGGGAGAGATCACCAATATTAAATAAAGTGATCAAAATAGTAAATATTTCACCCTTTTAGTGTGGTGACACCTCAACACCTTATCTCCTGGTTATTAATTAACTAAGCTCACTTTATTAACCTAAGCAAGCTTAATAAAAGTGTCAAAGAATCCCAGGACTAAGGGAAAATAAATTAACCCAATAGGAAAAAAAAAAATTACACTAGCATGATCCTCAATAGAGTTGTCAAAATGTAAGCAATAGAATCAAAACAAACTAAGAAATAAATACAAATGAAAAGCTTCATATTCTAAACTATTGCAAACCTTATATAAAGCACAAAATAAAGTTCAAATAAATTAAAAAAAGAAGCAAATTTTACCATATGAATCCATTGTTGAAGTATATTTCTCTAGATGATTAGGATGTATATGATTTTTGCTCAAAAAGTGACTTATTTTGATATGTAATTAGCATGAAAGTGTATGATTAAAATATATAGGATAGTGTATCAATTTATAGATTTTTTGGGAGGGAATATGGATGGTGGAGATGAGATTAAAAGATCAACAATGGAGAATGAATGAGGTTTTTCTAGGATTTAGGAAAGAATGGAGGGCTATGATTAAGCCCTTTTTTTCTGGTAGGTAAATAAGGATTTTCTATTAAGTATCAAAAAAAAATTACATTTTCTCCACATAGCCTATCATCCCATCTAAGTATGGGTGCAAAGACATATTTTAAGAGTTCTCCATCTTTTTTTATGATCTCAATGTTATTTGACGCTTTGGCTGAGAATATTTTCTCCTCTTCACTTTTTTCCATCCATGATTAGTAAGTGGGGAAGACTCCCCATTCTATTCCACCATGCTATTTGATGTGTCCTTGTCTGCCAAAGAACTCAAAGAGGATATTGGCATACTGTATTTTCCAATGCCTCCAAACTCAATAGCAATTGGTGGCTCTAAAGGGACTAGCGAGCCAACCAGAAGGAGGGGATGCATCACATTTTCTTTAACTATATTTGCAGGATAAGCATAAAAAATACCTTAGAATCATCCTCCAAAGTTGCTCAAGAGGAAGAGTCAGAAGCCACAAGAGGAGTGGATACCAAATTATCATTAGCCTTGGGATGAGTGTTTGGTGCAACTATAGCATTTTGAGATACTGGAGTGATGTTGTAATGTTGGGGCTTAACCCCAATCCACCATGTAGGCTTCTCCTTTAATGCCTATGCACCCCTTGCAATAGATACCTTCTTGCATTGTGTTGTGGTGTGATCTATAGAAAAATATTTCCTACACCTGAAAGGGATTTTTTCATAGTCTATCTACTGCCTCCAGATTCTACCTCCCACTTTCAATTCAATTTCAATATGAAGATTGATGGAGAGGTCCATTTCAACACATATACAAGCACAAGTTGAGCTGGCATACTTTACCAATTCCTATAAAAGATAGTGATACTTCTCGAGGCCATTTCCAATGACTCTTAAGCAGTCAAGTTCCCAAAATTGTAATAGTAAGTATGGTAAATGCACCCATAGATAAGCAATAGAGAAAGATTCTAATCAAGGGTCAAAGGATGGAAACCATGGCTTCATACATAAGAAATCACCATTGAGGAACCACTAACCAAGCTCCAACACCTTTCTTTTGTCTTTCAAAGATTCAAATTCCAAAATAAAAAAGCCTCTAGCATAGGGTTAGATACTTATTTCTTCCTACATACCCTCTTTCTAATACTTTGAGATGCATGCATGTAAATCACACATTTTGGCCACAATCTGATAAAACGGTAAATGAGTGCATGTTCTCTAAGAAAATCCTCTCTATCATGAATATCTCCACTCAGGGATATCTCTGGAATAATTTTGGATTACTGAAAGGGAAAATCCCTACCAACGTTAGTAGAAAACTCTAATTTCATACCCGGAGAGGACCCCATGTGGAGCCTGTCCAAGGCCGCATCACCCCCGATCGACACCTCTAAATGTAATGTTGGCTAGGGTTTTAGATTTGTTAAAAATACATCTGATAGGAGACACCACAACGCGTTCCATGCATCAAATCCTCTGAGAATTTTTTTGGGATGCCTCCAACACCAATACCCCCATGTGTAAATCCCAAAATAGGGGAAAGGCTTTATCAAAGCCTTCTATAATTTTGTAGCATTTGAAGAGATAATGGTTTATTCGATGTCACTTCATGCCCTAAATATCTACTAGCAGAATCCACAGACCCATGACAATTGTTAGCTGAGCAGTACAGTGCCCAAGACCAAGCTCCATCTAACGGAGAATCCACCCTGTGATTGGAGGATGCAATATGTGGAAAGGCCTTTGGGTTTTGCAGCGAGCGAAGATCAAAAGATTGCAAAGGCATCATGTCAAGTGTTATGATTAAGCCCTTTTAAAATCAAAGACTAAGATTTAATTTACTTTAAAAAAATTGCAACTATAATAATGTGGGATGTAAATTCATTTAATGGCTCCTTCTTTATTGAAAATGTTGGAGGGAAAATAGCTAAATTAAATAGTAAACATATTTAATTATTTTAGCCATACTACATGCATCAATGTACATATATTCCAAAGTATGCAACAATAAATATTCAAGAGTATACAGATAAGCAATCCCATTAACCTCTTTAAATCCAAGAGAAATCTAGCCTCACCCAAGTCTCCAAGTATCTATGAGCACCTACAACCAATCAATATATGGTAAGATCCAAATTCAATGCCACACTCTCATGAAGCTCCCAAGCACATGACCAATATACTCAATACCAAGAGAATTATCTAGATTATCATCAAAGCTCTCATTGCACATAAAAAAAATCTAAGAAAACATCACAAAAATATGATATATCATTTTTTGCAAGAACATCACATACTCCAATGAACATATCTTACTCCTAAGAGCACTTGTATCATGCCAATATTATAATGTATAATTAATATTTAATAATGGCACAATACTAAACTATCCTCTAAACCAAGGACCCCTTATTAAAACTTACAAGATATAAATTGACACCTCACTAAAGACTCTATGGAGCCTCTCTAATGTCCAAGTAAACTCATGATAAAGAGTATACACACAGATCAGAGGACATGAGGATCCCTAACTAAGTAGTCCATTATTCATGAGAGGATTGCATTTAATTATCAACTAGAGAGTCGTAAAACTTTAGACATTAATAGCAAAATATATGCATTCACATATTATGTGATGCCCCCTCAGTTTTCTTATGTTCTAACAGCATTTTGGATTTCATCTAGACTATATGATGTTGTTTTGTTGATTCTATGTTACTGTTTGTTGGAAATTTTGACTCTATGGATACTGTTCAGACATGATATTTGGGTGTGTAGATGTTGAGATTGTTTGATAATATTATGATGATAGGTTTAACGATGTTAATGGAATATTGTGTGCAAGTAAAATGAAAAGGAAAATTAAATAAAAAGTTGAAAAGACGGGAAAATGTGAATTAGTGGAGGAATCAAAATAGTTACGGGAATAATTAATTTGAAGGAGTGGAGTTAACTCCATAGGGGCAATTGGTTTTATTGCTCTCGAAGAAAAAGAAATGAATTTCTGGTTTTGATTGCCGTGAAAATTTCTTTGGTTTTGGGGGGGTTTGGAAAAGCATTCTTGCAGAAGTATTGAGCCAAGAGAAGCTTGGAGCTGTGATTGAAGGTTGCAAATTGAACTGGTTTGGAATTCAACCGGCCTCTTTGTTTCAACACAGCTATTTGGTCATTCCAAGTTCTTTCTTTAGAAATATTTACTCTTCGTCCTTTAATAATTGTTAGTCATGAATGCTAGAAAAATAAAACAAAACCATTTTGTTTGCAGTAAATGAATTGGAATGAAAATCTGAAATGTACATAGTACTAGGAACAAATCACTTTTCTTGAATTTTCTTTATATTTGACTAGAGATATTGTGTTTCATCCTTTATTTCAGAAGTCTCCGCTTTGAAAATCCTTTCTTTATACCGCTGGAAAATATCTCTGATATTCTTTACTGCAATTCTAGAGCTACCCTGATAGTTCCTATGCTAGTTTTGTAACTTCTTCTTTGGGTATGACTGATAAGGAATTACCCCTATATCAATTTTTACTGCAGACTGATTATGTCTTTTACCATCCCTTGTTGATAATCTATTTTAGGCGTAGGTTTACATTATTTCTTGAACTCGGCCCTTATTTTCTTGCACCATGGAATCTCCAATATAGTCAAATAATGTGTGTAAGCTGAGATTCATCTCTCTAAAATCCTGGAATACACAAAGTTTGATGTTTCATTTTCAATCAAGGCTACAAAATATTGCCATTTGTTTCAGCCACTTGAATGGTCATTTAATCTATTGGTGGTTTATACATATAACGCATCACTGCCTATTGAACATAATTGCCTTGTATGTCAGAATTAAATTGGTTTACTCATAGGGGGATTCGAATATGGCTTGTAGTTTAACCTATCCAAGGAATCAGTGTTCACTTTGGGAGGTTGACTTGATAACTAAACAAACAAACAAACAAAAAGAATTTGGTCTCTGTGTTAAACGTTTCCCTATTGATAGATAGTTCATGCACAAGTTAAAATAAAACTATTGTATCAAGATGTGAATTTCTACCAGCTGAGTGTTGGCTTAGAATAAAACTATCTTTTAGTTCACTATCTCCTCCTTGTGATCGCACCTTAGTTTCCAGAGTCAATAACTCCTTTAGAATTGAATCATATAGCGGTCGTAGGTTGTCAAATGAACTCTCCTTTTTGGCTTCCTTTGTGTGGGTATCTCTGACATAACTCTTAACGCCACTATCTTCCTATTTAAATGTTGAATTTTATTTAGATAACTCCCTGTTCTCTTGTGCGCCATGAAAAAAGGATGTTAATTCACTTTGGAAATGGATTGGTAACTTGTGTTTTAATTCGGTTCCTGGACACCATACAAGCTGTAGATTACCTCAGTTGTGATTCAAATAGTTATCTATGTCCGTGAGAACTTAAGAGTTCAATTCATCTTCTTGGTGTTGATCTGGTGTCATTGAACTCTATTTGTTTATATGCCTCTGTCAGTTGTTAATTTAAATCACCGGTTATTTGTAGAGGTCTTGAGTTATCTACAACATGACAAATATCTACTTGTATGAATCGACTGGAAGTTGGTTTTTGTCAAGTGGAAGAAGTCGTTTGCTCCTTTTGATTGATTTAATGAATTAACTATGTGTTCCCTTGATGTGCTATCAATGATGTAGTTTTCATAATGTTATGAATGATCTGATTGTGAGTGAACATGTTTCCCCTATTGCACCAAGGTTTTGTTTTGAATTCTATTTAATGTCTTGTGTTTTGAATTTGCATGTTGTAAAGCCACTGAAATCTATAATTACCTTCTTAAAATAGTCGAATGGTGAGAGATTTGCATTCTCTATGTGATGAGGGCACAACCTGAGACTTAGAAAATAACCCACAAATAAGAGAATAATTTTATTATTCAGAAAATGGAGCTTCTTACATGCAGAGGATCTCAAATCCCCAAGTTCTACAACACATGCAAGTTACAGAAAGCTACAGAAAGCTACAGAATCACCCTTTCGCAATATGCGAGCTTGTCCCCTAAAAATTTACCCAAAATTTAGAAACCCGCCCATAAATAGAGCTCCTCTTTAGTATGGAGCCAAAACAATATTCAATTTTGAGTTTATGCGGTTTGGCGCCAAAAATTTACAACATGAGTTCAAATTTAAAAAGAGCATTTGCAATTGTATCTTCTAGAAAGTGTGCCAACTTCTCAGGGTCATAACTTTTGATCCGGGACTGATTCGCGAATGGTTTGAACCGTTGGAAAGGTCACGAAGTCAACAACGCACTCAAAATCTGCTACACCAATTTTAGAAAATTTTGGGGCCGATCTAGGAACTCCAAGTGCCTCAAATCTAACTCAAAGATTTTTAGGTGCAAATCTGGGAAACTAAAACTGCAATATCTTTCCACCCATGAATAGAAAATAAAAACGTAAATTGGGAATTTCATTATGACAAAAGGGTATCCAAAAATGTAAAAACATCTAAAAACCAAGAAACTTGAAATTTCACTATTTTTGGGTGATGCAAGATTGCCCATACACCACTGGATGCTCATGGAGACACCCAGGGGTAATTTGAGAAGTGACCCCATCACATCTCAAATGGTGGAGGAAAAACCTAAACGGTCAACCTCTATCTTAGGCAACCAGGATGAATCTTCAACAGGCCTTCCTTTCCATTTCACCAGATATTCTTCATACTGCCTGTTCCTGGTACTCCTTTCCACACAACTATCTAGGATTTCTTCCAATCTCCTCCTTTTCTGGAAGTAGGTGCTAGAGAATCCCACCTTTGTTCCATCATTGGTACTTCCTGCGCCACCTTCGCGATGCTGTCAAGTAGGAAAATGTGAACATAGGGAAATGTTAGGATACCATCGACAACTCTACCTCATATGCATTCCACTGAATCGGCCTCTTCAAAATTTTATAGGGTTCAAACTTTTTCATCTTCAATTTTTATGGACCCTCTTGGAGCCTTTCTTTCCTCAAGTGGACCATCACTTCATCACCAATCTAAAACTCCTTATACCTCCTCTTCTGATCTGCCTTAGCCTTATACTGCATATTCATCTTGTTAATATGTTCTCTTACCTTCTCATGTATATCCTTGATGTGTTCTACAAAATTTTTGGCTTCAGCACTTATTTTCTTCTCTTGGTCCATCTTCCTCAATTTTGGAGTTCTTCTAGGGCTACCTCCATACACAATCTGGAATGGTGATCTACCAGTGCTTTTGTTGATAGAATTGTTGTAAGAAAATTCTACCTGGGATAAGATCAAGTCCCATCCCTTGAGTTTATCTCCCACCAAACATCTCAGTAGGTT
>VDFB02086081.1:286529231-286607856 GCA_007258455.2 Sequoia sempervirens | reverse complement strand
CTCCCTATTGATTGGATTTTCCACCTCCATCCTTTCCCTAGTTCTATATAAACTCGCTACCTAGCTTGTATACTCTTACATATTCATTGTTGCAAACTTTGGCATACATGTACATTGATGTATGTATTAATTATTTTATAGCTTTTCTTTGAGCTCCTAATGCAATATTGTCATATTGAAATTTGCACATCTCTTGGAGTTTCAAATATAAAATTGGGTTATTTCATTTATATTTTTATAGCTTATCTCCCTCATAGAAATATTTTGGTTATTCATCTATTCAAAATTTCTAACAGATCATATCCCTTATCATACTCCATCATTGTCTTTCATTTTGTAGTGGTTTTTGCTAAATTACTCTTATAGGTTCTTGCTAATTTTAGGTTGCTTTGATGTAGAGTGAAGGTGAAGATCCAAATCAATAATGGAAAATCAATTCTAGAATAAAGAACTTCTCCTTACAAGGCTTCCAGCCTGCTAGGCATCAACTCACCCTCAAGGGTCTTAACCCTTCAATTTTGAAAAACAACTACAAATCGCCACCAAGACCCTAAAAAAGTCCCTCAACATCCATATGATGATAATTGAGCCATTTAAATTCAATCTCAAAGTCATATTCAACAAAATCTTCAAAACTCACCTTTTAACACTAGCCTCCCTTGTAGTATTGGGAAACCTATTTTTTAGCATTTTGTCCTAAACTTACCAAAAAACCTAAGAAATAGAACATGGATTAAAGTACCCTTTTTAGATTTATTCAACATATCAAAGAACCAAGTATAGCTCTTTTGGACCAAAAGCTTCAAATTTGAGATTTTGACAGATTTAGGCCTCTAATTAGGCCACTTTTCCAAAGAGACCTGCCTCAAAACTCCTCACCAAACCTTCTACCTCAAAAAATTATTGTCTTGGGTTTCCAAACCAAATATTTCTCAGGTATTAAAACCCAAAATGCTCAAGAAAATCCACAAACCTAAAATCCTCCTTTTAGCCTAAGTAACTAGGGTTTTGGAACACCCTTATTGTTTCTCCACATTTCCAACCATTCCAGAACAAACCAATTGCTTAGAAATAGATATTTATTTCCTCTCATGCTCAAGGAAAATTTAATTGGCCAATAACAATGTAGGAACTTGCAACTTCATAGGTCTGACCCACCAAATTCCATGGGAAAACACACAATTTCAGCCCTTACTCTCATTGTTCAAGCCAAGAAACCATTATTACATGCCTCCTACTCCTAGAATGTCATTACCTATATCAAAATACACCATCAAACTAATTACAATCAATCACAATAGGTGGGATGATGTTTAGAGCATTATAATGGCTTCAAAACTCTTAAGCCTACTCAAACCCGGTATGGAGTTTTTGTTGATTTTTAAGCCTTAAAGGTTTAAATAGACCCCTGTCAAGACACCAAAACTAGATTAGAACATCTTCCAATAGGTTCATATGGGAAAAAAATACATGTGGAGCCTGTACGACTTGCAAACAACAAGGAAGCTTGGAAAAAAATAGTGAAAACTACATGAAAACAAAGAAAACTTCAATCTTTATTGCTTCCTTTTGCTTCAACAACCTGTTCTCAGCCTTCCCCAAGGATTTTATAACACTTTACAAACTTTTAAATCCCATCAACTCCCACAACTACCAAACAACCACCTTTTGAAAGCATAAAGCCAGTGGAATTAGAAATATGTTGCTTAATACAACTCATAAACTTGAAACTTTATGACTTTACCTTCATGACTCTATTACATATAATCTTATACTATTGCCTTTTTAGGCTTACAAATGAAATGCGTTGACTCATTTTAAAATAAGAAAGCATAGGACTACTTAGACACAAGAATTTCTACCTAGGTGATATGGTGCCTCTGCACCATACACCCCCACTAAGAAGAATTCATGCCACATGAATTGTGGATGGTACCAATAAGTCCAAATTGGGTTGAAACTCCATTGTTCCATAGGCCATTGCCATTAAACCATGCTACTTTGTGCTCCATAATGTTCTATCTTCTTATTTTTCCTTGCAGTTCTAACTTTTTGGAGTGCATCCACATGTGCATTGGCCTTGCAATCTGTCCTCAGACCAGTCAATTTTCTTGTATCTTTTTTTTGACCAGATAGATTCCATTCCATTCCTTCCACCGTTTATCCGTCTTATTTTGGTCCCTTCCACTCCATTACCTCATTCTTCCTCGATATTTCTCTTCTTCCAAAATTTTGATTCTTTCTCCATTATTCACTTCTAAGGCCTCTATAATTCCCTTTTATCCTTCATACTCATTTATCACCCACCTTTATCTCTGTATTTACCTTGTGACCTATTGTTCCTGCATTGTTAGTCCTGAAAACAACATTAGGATCTACTATTCTATTTTCTTTCAGAACATTTATAGGCTCTTTCATCCCACACATAATAACCTTTTCCTTACCTTTCTCATCCTCTACCCAAGGAGTTAAAACAAACCTTTGACCATCTTTCATGATTGTATACTTGTTTTCTCTCCCATCACACATAGCACACCTATCATACTGCCATGGTCTTCCAAGGAGTATGTGACAATAGTTCATGGGAAGAACATCACACTCAATACTATCATGATAACCACCAATTTGAAAATGCACAATAGCCTTTTCATTCACCAATAAATTTTGATCATCATTCAACCATGAGATTTTATAAGGACATTCATGAGGAATTCTTTTCAATCCTAACTTGTTTACCATTTCACATGAAACCATATTCTCAACTGAACCAGAATCAACCACAACTTTGCATACCTTTCCCTTGCTCTTGCAAGTGGTTCTGAATAACCTTCTCCTATGAAATGGCTACACCTCTTTGGAAGTCTTCAAAATTTTCTTGTGTAGCATCAAGGCTTCTCCAAACTCAGGATTTGTAGGATGACTTGATGAACCAGTGCTCTCAACATCATCCTCTTGCACAAGTTGAACCCTTTTTTCACCTTTACTTCCACTTGATGAAGCACCAATCTTCTTAGGACATTTGAAAGATGGATGGACAAATTCATTACAAGTATAACACCTACCTAAAAACACATTGTTAGAATTCCTACCTCCTCCAAATCTGCCTCTTGTGCCTCTCCATTGTAATTAGATTTCCAAATTCATTACAAGTATAAAACCTACCTAACAACACCTACCTAGAAACACATTGTTAGAATTAGATTACTCTTGACCTTTCTTGGAATCTTTTTGATTTATCATTGGATTGTTTGAACTAGGCGGCTGGTCTCTTCCTCTTGATGCATTACCTCTGCCCCTAACTTCTTTGTCTTTCCTTCTCTTCATTTTCTCCTCCACCCTGATTTCCATTTGATAACATTCCTCTACAGTTCTAGGGTTAGCCAAAACCAATTCATCTTGTATGTTTAATCTTAAACCACCCATGTATCTTGCAACTTTTTCATCTTCATTCTCATGATGACCAGATCTTAAACTCAATTTATAAAACTCCTCAGTATAAGACTTAATGTCCATCTCCCTTTGTCTTAAGTTTTGCAATTTCTTAAACAATTGAACTTGATGATCCTTGGGTAAGAATTTACCTTTGAGTTTAGATATCATCTTGTCCCATGAGGTGAATTTAAACTTTCCTTGCTTCCTCCTCTCAGACTAAAAGTAATCCCACCATACCAAAGCATGGCCTTGCAATTTGGTCTTTGCAATTTTTACTCTTTGCTCCTAAGGAACTTCATCACATTCAAAATGGTTATCTAAAGCAACAATCCATTCAAGTATTTCTTCATCATTTAAAGTACTACCATACTTAGGAATATCAATTTTTACCTTAGGCTTGTCATCCTTCACTGCCTTTAGCAACTTTGCAATTCTTTGATCCTCTAGAGTAAGCTCTTCTTCCACATCTTCAAACTCATCATCTTCCTCTTCTTCTATCTCATATTTGGGTTTTGTTAACATCTCAAGGCCATGATTCTCTCTTCCAGCTCTCGAGGTTCCTTAGCATGTCTTTCTTTCATCTCCTTCATCCTCTTTAGCCATATCTTTGTTCTTTGGGCTGTTGTGGCCTTTCCTTTGCTATTGGCGAAAATTAAAAAAGATCCCGATCCATGCTCACGATACCACTATTGTAACTACCTTTTAAATGATCATGTTTGTTAGTTGAGAAAATCTAGGAAGTGTGCTGTGCTGGATCCTTGTTGAGGCAAGTCTGCTTTGACCAAATTTGGTGCATGCATACTTCATCCCTCTCTTTTCTATGCTTTCAATAAATGCCATCCTCCTATTTTGCTGGAGTTTAATACCTAGTTAGTTAGGGTTAATTAGAAGCTTTTCCCTCTATAAATAATGGCTCGATGCCCCTTTTCATAAGGTTGGATGTTCTGAGATTGTACTTACATTTCTAGTTTAAGTAATATAGTCATATTGCTAATATATTATAATCATGTTTTCAAGGAATAAAATGATATTCTGATTTGCTGCATTTGAGTTAGCTTAAGGAAGACTCACTCAAGGGGGACCACTTGGTGAGAATTCCACCCATTTAGTTTAAAAGTTAATTTTCTATTTAGTAACTAATTTCAGTTTCAACAGTTGTCTATTCTTGTAGCCATTGGAACTTTGTTCTGTGACTATTCCTATAGCCAAGGCAGAAAGAGTAGTTTCCTATTTGTTTGCTAAGATGTCTATTTCTATTATCCATTCCAGTTCAGTTGTTGATGCTCAATGTAGTTGTTAGTTCATGCTCAGTGCTTATGTTAATTTCTTTCTAGGATTTTATTTTTAGCACTGTTTCTTTTCTAGTTTGAGGATGACTACAGTGGATTCTTAGTGCACATTCATTGCTGAACCATTTCAAGTTTATGTCCTTGGGTTGAAAATGAAATGAACTTTCATGATGAGTAAGATAGCTACTTAGTGCAAATGTCTAATCTCTAAGTTACATCTCTAAGGGCTTAGTTATTGAACCATTAGAGGAGCCCAATAGGGGGTGTTAGTATAGGTCTTTATTTTCCCTTAGTCCTAGCTTTTTCCTACACTTTTATTAAGATTTCTTAGGTTAATAAAGTGAGTTTAATTAATTAATAACTAGGAGATAAGGTTTTGAGGTGTCACCATCCTAAAAGGGTGGAAAATTTACTATTTTGATCAATTTATTTAATATTGTAAATATCTCCCTATTGATTGGATTTGCCACCTCCATCCTCTCCCTAGTTCTATATAAAATTGCTACCTAGCTTGTATACTCTTACATATTCATTGTTGCAAACTTTGGAATACATGTACACTGATGTATGTACTCATTATTTTATAGATTTTCTTTGAGCTCTAATGCAATATTGTCATATTGACATTTGCACATCTCTTGGAGTTTCAAATAGACAATTGTGTTATTTCATTTATATTTTTATAGCTTATCTCCCTCATAGAAATATTTTGGTTATTCATCTATTCAAAATTTCTAACAGATCATATCCCTTATCACACTCCATCATTGTCTTTCATTTTGTAGTGGTTTGTGCAAAATTACTCTTATAGGTTCTTTCTCCTTTTAGGTGACTTCAAAGTTCAAGTTTTTCTTGGAGGATCTTGGTGTGAAATAAATGTTATGGTTTCTTCTAAATGGCTTGAGAGATGAAGTTTAACATATTATTTGCTATACCTTGGTTACATGATTTTTTGCATATTTTAGGGGCTCAAGAATTTATTTCTACATTTTTAAAAAAAATTACTTGATCCATACACCAATGCATATTATATTATATATCCTATAGAAAGCTCCTTCATAAGGTTTGTTAATTTTTTTTGTTAATCTATTGGAATTTGTGATATTCTGTGGCAATCTATTGAAATTGTGATTTCTTATTTGTGATAAAGTTGTGGCTTTTAAATTGTATTTAAAGTGTTTTAGATATATGGCACATAATACACATACACAACACTAGTCATGACTAGATGCAACAACTAAAACATTACACAACATGGTTTTAATAAATATAACATACACAATATTTAGGACTCAAGTTATGCACATTTTATATCTATATCTACATATATCTATATACACTATAGGGTAAATCATTTAAAGAACTAGTTTGTTAAATTAAAATTGTTAAAATTGTAACTCAACCTACTTGCAACCCATGGTTTTCCCTATTGAAACCATAGTTTTACTCTATTGGTGACCAACAACCCACTCTCTCATCTATTGGAAATTCATCTAATACATTATAAACTATTTTAACTTGATAATTTTTTATTTGTTAGAAATATATTTTATTTATTATCCACTCAATAGATTATTTAGGGTAAACCAATTACAAGCTTGGACCTAATAAACCCATTATTTTAATAAATAGTTTCATAAATTGTATTTTCTTTTCTTTACAAAATATCTAGTTTTCTTTAAGCACCATATCTACTTTTACATGATATAAATTTTTATTTTATAAAGGTATTCACTTTTCTTTCCATAATATCCTATTTTATTTTAACAATATATTCACTTTTCTAGTTTTCTTTAAATTGGGATTTGGGTAATGCTAAAAATCAAGTTTGTAGGTTTGTTAGATTGTGATTTGGGTTTTATACTTTCAAAATCTATGAGCCCATATATAGCCCTTGGTCATTTGGGAATTAATCCCATGGTTCTCCCTAATAAAGGTGACTAAAATACAAGAAATTTATCCCTTTTAATACCTTAGCACCCAATCAGGTCACATGAGTGACCTATATCTAGTCTGCAAGAAGCTAAACTCTTTCCCATCCTCCCATTTTTCAAAAAATCACACTTCTTTTAAATGAGCATATATCTTTTGTTTCTAATAATATTTTTGAGTTTTTATAGATGTTGGAAAGATGGATCAAATATATACATGGGGGATCAAGTAAGATTTTAAGGATTTGCATCAGAAATTAGATATATTGATTTGAAACTCATCATTTGTGTTTAAAATTCAAACATTTTATAACTTTTGCATATGAAGTCCTATTCCTACAATTTAAAAAAATAATCAAAAAATTGTAAGCAATATGTTTATGATATTTATTTTTCCTTTCAAAAAACTTTTTTATTTTGTGGTTGACCTTTGAATATAGTGTTTCTCATGTGTCAAACAATTTCATGCTTAAACTACTAACTTTGTGGTTTTATGAGATGATTTGTAGAAGACATTGATTATATAACTTTTCCATTTATATATGTTTTGTCTTCTTTCCTTGTTTACTCATATTAGAAATTGGGATAACTATTAACCTTAACATTTGGAGTTGGATTAATTAATTTACTAGTTTCTTTTAATCCTAAAGTGATATCTTGCATATTCTCTCCTTTTGCGCTTTTAGGTCATTTTGAAGATTAAAAAAAATATCATCTTCCCAAGATTACTTTTAGGAGGCCTACATTAGATTTCATCATGAAGGGGATGAAATCAACTCTAGCATTCTTGTGGAGTGTAAGAAATAGGGGTGAATCAAAAGGCACACCTCTTGGAAGGGAAATTTATTATTTGAGATAAGCCCCCAAGAAATTTATACCTTGGGGAAGTGAAGGAGAAGAGTGGGTTACCATCTTCTTGAGGGTATTTGGCATTAATATAAGGCCTCACACACCCTTGTGGTATATTGAGGATACTCTTGAAAAGCCTTGTGTATTCTAGCTTAAGGTCATCAATAATCCTTCCTTGTAGTATATTGAATATTGGTTAGGCCTAAAAAGTTACCCACACTATAATTTTAAAATGGGAAGATAAAGCTAACTTTGGGTAAGGTTCAACCTCTAAGATAAGGGGTACATAGGTGGTAGATGACCTTGCATTTAATAGATATCCATAACTTGATAGATAGTATATTTGTGGGCCTATAGCGATTAATATTCCCTATAGTGAATAAATTAGGCTTTTTGTTATGTCTTCTTGATTGGGTATTGTGAATACCAAGTTCTTTTTTGCAAACCTTAAAAGCAAGTCAAGTTTTTGAAAACCTTTTTCTTGTTTAAAACATAATCTAAATTGGTATCATTGAAACAAAAGTTATAGCCATATTTATGATAACCAACATCCACAACCTGTTCAAAAAATCATTTCACCTTGTCTTAGTCCAAAAATCATAATCGAATTCCAACCACACACTATAAATCCCTATTCATTACCTTTCAACACCTTGTCAATTTCCAAAAACCTTAATCCTTGTCTATAATCCATATCCTTTGTACATGTAAATCCACAATTAATAACACCTACCCATTATCCTTTCCACATTAATCCTCATCTACCATCCTCACATTATTCCAAGTCTTAGGAATTTGGTCCTAAATAATTTATCCAAACTTAACCTTAGTCCGTACCAAAGCATTAACCCCAAACTTGGAACCTCAAGGGGACTTCACCTTTGTTACTCATTCATCCAAACCTCATATTCCATCCAAATTTTAAACTTATCCATTGTCCAAAGTAATCCAAAACCTTAATCATCCTCAAATAAAATCCAAATCATTGCAAACCTCAGGTTATCCTTGAAAATTTAGCCACCTTATTTAAATTTATCCTTCCTCCATATACATCTTTGTAATCCAAAATCATATCATCCTAAAAATAAATCATTGGAAAATTTAAAACATCAAATTTTAATCCATAACTATCTAGGGAATGTAATCCAATAATTTTAATTCTACAACCATTTGTAGATTCTAAAATATTAATCAAACCAAAATATACTTAGTGTCTAAAAAGCGCGATATATCCATTAATCCAAGTTTAGTAAATCAATCCTTTTTACTATACATATTTCATCCAAACAATCTATTCCCACCTTTGGGAATTATCCTATCCATCCTAATCATTCATCTAATTTTTTTAGTCATCCAAAAAATCACCTAATTCTATCACTTGTTTGGTAATTGATTATTCTTTTCAACATAATCATCCAAATATAATTACCATCACCTTCAAGCTTTGAGTCAAAATGGATTCCACTTTTCTGCTCATTTGATCTAAATCTAATCCCATCAAGCCATCTTGACTCATCCTTTATCACATCATATATTAAGTCAAGACTAATGGCTCCCATCACAAGGAAAATTACTAGACTCAAAATATCCAAAGAAAATCCCTTCCAAGATCAATACCTCATAGAAAAGTTTTCATTCTTAGGAGAAACATCTCAAATCCATCATGATTGAAGTGAAATTGATGATGAAAATCCTAATCAACCTAAGTACACTATTGATCCAAATGTCATCCTCAATTATAATTAGGGATGTGATCTCATGGAGAGGTTTGTTGAAATAATCAAAGATGTGATACTTAGAAAAGTCATTGCATTAGGGGCTATATTTCCTCCCAATTATCAATTTTACCATCTTGATCACATATTACATCCTGACCCCTTGGATAATGACCATGCCCATGAGAAAACTCAAAACACAACTCTTAACACTCTTCCTTCAAATTTGACCACATTAGCCTTCACTTAGACCATGAAAATCCATCTCAAGGAAAATAGTCCCTTTCTATTAGGGCTAATCCCCTCTATCAAGAATCAATCCCAAATAAGAAATTTACATCCCTTCACAATGAGTACGAAATCCCCCATTCACTAGTCAAGTCATATCAACAATAGGCAACCAAATTGGAACTAAATGTCATAATTCCCACATGGACTACACCTACATTCCCATATCAAACCAAAATACCTTATGTGATCCCTCTTACAATGTGACCATTCCTAACCTTTGGAATTCTACCTAAGATCAAATTTAACTCCTTGGGAAACATCAACCAGCACCAAAAAACTTCTCCTCCCAAGAACTTGGTGCAGGGCACCATAGCTCTTAAGGTGAAAATGATACAAACAGTTAGATGTTGATTCTTTTTGTTTTTAATAAGGCCTATAAGACCATTTCATATGTTTTTAGGTTATTTTTAATTTTTCTTAGGTGGTTTGGAGTCCATTTGATCATGTTTGTAAAAGTTTCACAAAAGTGGTAAAAGTTGTAAAAGCAACTTTGCACTTTTGCATTTTGTGATGTAAAAGGGAAGTTGAACAGTTAGGAAGTTAAAAATTAGTTGGGATCGATTGGTAAAGCTATGTAATGCATTAAAATATTCTTGTGTACATTGAGAAACAGTTGGTTGATGTAATTTTGAAGTTTTGAATAACAAAGCTCTCATTTTTTGCGTTTTCAAGGAAAAATTTGCTGCTACAGAAAATAGTATAGCCTTGTACAGATTGTAGGTGGTATCTTGTGCATTGAAATTGATGAATGGTTGAATTAAATTCATTTTGGTTTTGGTATCATAAGTTTTTATCAAGATTTGAGGATTTTATAGTAGATTTTCTAAAACTAGTTTAGAAAACCTAGGTTTTGGAGTTTTGAGAGAAAAATAATGGAAATCTCACCATTCGACTAGTGAAAATATATAATAATTAATGGAATGGGGTTAGGTAGGATTTATTTTGAGTTTATGGTGTTGGAAAGAGCAGGGGAGGAGGATTTGAGCAAATAGGTTGATGTCTTAGGCTGGAAACTCAGGTTTTTGGGCAAATAAGTGGAATAGACTTAGGGTTTTGAAGAAAGACAATTAGGGAATTGATTTAAATGGTTGGGAATATTGAGGAAGGTTATATTTGAAAATTTTGAGGTGTTGGATTGAATTTTAGAGCATTGGAATGGAAAAACTTGTTGAGACCTAGTAGATTTAGCTTAATTAGGCCTATGGTGAAGCATAGCAGTTGAATTTAGAGGGTTATGTTCCAAATAAAACCATTTTTCTTTTGAGATATGTTATTAAAGGTATTAATGGGTATCTCAAATAGGTTTTATGTTGTGGGTTGGAGGTCTTGTTTGAAAGTTATGATAAAAATAACCCTATTTGCTGTGCTACAAGGAATAAGGGCAGTTTGTGTGGAAAATCAACTTGGTTGATGTTTAAAGACTGGTAAAATACTGATTGAGTGAGTTTTCATTGTGCCACCCTACTCTGCATCTAATTGGTATCAGAGCATAGGTATGATCTGAAGAAGGGAGAGAAAGTGTGAAACAAGAAGGAAAGTGTGAAGCAAAAAGTGAACAAAATGCCTCCAAAAGGGAAAACCATTGCTAGAGAAGTGATTGAGTTGAAGGACAAGCATGCTAGAGAGATGAGAGAGTTGAAAGAGAGGATTTTTATCTAGAAACAAGTTAAAAGAGAGGTATGGTCATGGGTGATGAGAGTGACTCCAAAGAAGAGGAGGAAGAAGAGAATGAAGAAGAACAGGAAGAGGAATTGGATCCCGATGATCAAAGGATGGATAAGTTTCTGAGAGCAGTCAAGGAAGATAAAAACAAGGTGAAGATTGATGTTCCTAAGTATGGAGGTAATTTGAATGATGAATAAATTTTATATTGGATTGTAGCACTTGACAATTATTTTGAGTGTGAGGATGTATCCGAGGAACAAAAGATAAAGATTGCAAAAACAAAGTTGAAGGGTCATGCTTTATTATGGTGGGATTATGAGCAATTTGAAAGGAGAAAGAAAGGTAATTCAAAAATTCTTTCTTGGATAGAATGGTGGTAAAGTTGAAAGGTAAGTTCTTACCATGTAATTATGCAATTCAAATGTATAAGAAACTTCAAGGTCTGAAACAAAAGGAAATGGATGTCAAAGCCTATATTGAAGAATTTTATAAGTTGAGTATAAGGGCAGGTCACATGGAGGATGAGGTGGAGAAGGTGGCTAGGTATCTTAGTGGATTGAGATTCAACATTCAAGATGAGTTAAATTTGGGAAATCCAAGAACGGTTGAGGAGTTTTATCAAATGACAATAAGGGTTGAAGAAAAAGTAATGAGAAGGAAAGATAAGTCAAACACGGGTAGAGGCAACACTTATAGAGGAATAGGTTCATTTTCTACTCCAAGGCAGTCCTATGAAAGTCAAGAAGATGCAAAAAAAGTCCAAGAACAAGTTGTTGATGCAAGAGGTGGATTTAGAGGTGGTAGATCAGGTTTTAGAGGCAGATTTGGAGGTCAAGGAAGAGGCTCACAAGGATTCAGAGGAAGGTGCTATCAATGCAACAAATTTGGACACCAAGCATGGCAGTGCAATGAAGGTCAAGCTTCTAGTTCACATGGAGGTGAAAGAAGTAACCAATTGGTGAAAGAAGAGGATACTGAGAGTGTAAAATATCCATCACAACATGTTGCTGCTGAAGTTGGAGAATCATTAATAGTAAGAATAACTCTCATCAAAGCATCAAAGGTGAAGGAGCCATCACAAAGGACACTCTTCAAAACAACTTGTAAGTGCATGGGTAAGGTATGCAAAGTTGTAATTGATTTAGGAAGCACAAATAACATGGTTTCTAATGAGATGGTTGAGAAACTTAGATTTCCTAGAATACCACATGATACCCCTTATAAAGTTTCTTGGTTGAATGAGTGTCAATTTATTTTGGTTAATGAGCAAGCTTGGGTGGAGTTCAATATATGAGGGTATAAGGATAAAATTCTATGTGATGTGCTATCTATGGATGTGTGCCATTTGCTGCTAGGGAGACCTTAGCAATTTGATAGGCATGCTATGTATGATGGTAGAAGAAAATACCTATGATATAGAAAAAGATGGAATCTCCTTTACTTTGACACCCTTGAAAGAAGATGATAAAGGACCAACTATGGGAAATATGATGATGGTTGGTAGAAAAGAGTTTATAAAGGTAGAGGAAAAGGAGGATAGGAACCTTGTAGCCACTCATAGACTTGGAGATGATAGGACAAAAGATATGAAGAGTGATCAGATTTTCGAGGGAAATGATATTGAGTTGGTGTCAAAATTTGTTTTGTTGAAGGTCAAAGATGAATTGATGCTGCAGACTCAAGGTTGGATTAAAAGGTATGTTTATGTGAAGATAGAAGAGGTGTTCTATTCATTTTTTTCCAAAGAGGATAGTGGTCATTCAAATCATTTCATATACGAGGTTAGTAAACCTAATAAAGCAATAGTCATAGGGGCAGAGCATCATATGGAAGAGGTGAAAAATAGAGGTGAAGAGCTCAAAACTAAACTAGAAGGGAAAAAAGTAAGATCAAGCATACATCAAAATTGGAGCATAAGGAGATTCATTACAAGCATGGAAGATGTTTGGTAATAGGTAAAGAGATAGGTGTAAGTGACAAGTAGGACAAGGATCATCTATCAAACATACTTCTATAGTTGAAGCATGAATTAGATGTCAAAGAGTTCAAGAAGCCGAGGAACAATGCTTTTTTCCAATATTTGATTCAATGGAAGGGATTACTAGATGAAGGTAGAACTTGGAGATTAGAGAATGATGGAATCAAGCCTGGATTTGATGTGGCAACACAATCCTCAAGGGGACTTGAGTTCCTTTTGCCTGGGGAGTATGGTGCAGGGCACCATAGCTCTTAAGGTGAAAATGATGCAAAGAGTTAGATGTTGAGTTTTCTTTTGTAATAAGGTATATAAGAACATTTCCTATTTTTTAAGGTTGTTTTTAAGTTTTTGTAGGTGGTTTGGAGTCCATTTGATCAAGTTTGTAAAAGTTGCACAAAAGTGGAAAAAGTTGTAAAAGCAACTTTGCACTTTTGCATTTTGTGATGTAAAATGGAAGTTGAACAGTTAGGAAGTTAAAAAGTAGTTGGGATTGATTGGTAAAGCTTTTTAATGTTTTAAAATACTCTTGTGTACATTGAGAAATAGTTTGTTGATGTAATTTTGAAGTTTTGAATAACAAAGCTCTTGTTTTCTGCGTTTTCAAGGAAAAATTTGTTGCTACAACAAATAATACAACTTGTAGGTGGTCTCTTGTGCATTGAAATTGATGAAGGGTTGAGTTAGCTTCATTTTTTATTTTGTCTCATAAGTTTTCATCAAGATTTGAGGATTTTATAGTAGAGTTTCTAAAATTGGTTTAGAAAACCTAGGTTTTGGGGTTTTGAGAGAAAAATAATGGAAATATCACCATTCCACAAGTGAAAATCTCTGAGAATCAATGGAATGGGGTTAGGTAGGATGTATTTTGAGTTCATGGTGTTGGTAGGAGAAGGGGAGGAGGATTTGAGAAAATAGGTTGATGCCCTAGGTTGGAAACTCAAGTTTTTGGGCTAATAAGTGGCATAGACTTAGGGTTTTGAAGAAAGACAAATAGGGAATTGATTTAAATGGTTGGGAATGTTGAGGCAGGTTATATTTGACATGCTTGAGGTGTTGGATTGAAGTTTAGAGCCCTTAAATGGAAAAACCCTATTGAGACCTAGTAGATTTAGCCTAATTAGGTTGATGGTGAAGCGTAGCAACAAAATTTAGAGGGTTATGTTCCAAAGAAACCCCTTTTTATTTTGAGATATGTTATTAAAGGGCTTAATCAGTATCCCAAATAGGTTTTAGGTTGTGGGTTGGAGGTCTTGTCTGAGAGTTATGACAAAAAATACCCTGTTTGCTATGCTACAAGGAATAAGGGCAGTTTGTGTGGAAAATCAACTTGGTTGATGTTTAAAGACTTTGTTAAAAGATTGATTGATTGAGTTTTGGTTGTGCCACCCTGATCTACATCAAAACTACAACATGTAACATCATCAATACACTTGTCCACCTCCACCACCAGCTATCCCATATTTTTCTCAAAAATAAAAAGCCACGAAAGATGTACTTAATGGAATCCGAGGTGGGACCCATAAAATTATACACATTCAAGGAATTATTTGTATATATTTTTTATTGATCCATCTTAAAAATACCATTCCTTACCTCTTTAGAAATTCCAAAATATGATAAGTGCAAAGAGAAGAGTGACCATAGGCAACACATCAAATAATTATTTATGGATAGCCAATAAGTTATGCACAAAGATATATATTAACTATATTTATTCCCTCATATCTTAGGTGGATAAGCACTCAAATGGTTCTTGCACCAACCTGAGGGTACCATCACATCCTTTGGAGACCTAGTTATATTTTTTATTAAATAGTAATCCTATTACATGAAACATGAGTTAACCATGATGAACATTGTGTGTATGAAAAATAGATGCGTAAATGAAGATAACTGTTCAAACACACCAATAGGACATTATATCAAAACAAAATATAAAGAGTAAAGAAGTGAAAACTCAGTATCCTACTTCCATTGTCGTCCTATTGTTCTCTATCTTTAGTGTTTTTGTCGATTCCAACTTTTTGTTCTCATATTGTAGGCTAGGTTCAACAAACTGTCTTCCTAAAGAACGAGATTTTGAGAAATGTTGGTTGCTCACTTCAGCAGCATAACGATATAGTGAAGATTCGAAAAAAGAGAATGATGGATGAAAGATGGAAGATTCCAGAATGATTTTGACAGAGTGAGGATACTTAAGAATCAACCCCCTAAATGAATTGTGAGAGGTTGTATTTATAGAATTTTCAAATGCTTCTGATTGGTTGATATGGTCAATGGCTATGATAATTCTTGACAGATCGAATGGTTGAGGAAAGATGAAATTGAAGAGAAAATAGAAGAAACCTAAAAACAAGATTTTTCTATTTTTTATGGAAGATGAAAAGATAAGAAGATAAGAAATCATCTTTCTTTAAAAGAATAAAAGAAAGATTTAAAAGCTGATAAATAATGAATTTAAAAATTCAATTATTTATTTATGGATGAAATTCAGCTTTTCTTAATTAAATAAAATATTTAATTAAGCTTTTAAAAGCAGAAGAAAGTTGGTGATAAGAATAAAGCTTTAATTAGGATTTTATTGAAAAAAGCAGAAGATCTCATAATTAAATAAAATATTTAATTATGATATGAGAAGATTGCACAATTAAATAAAATACCTAATTGTGATTTAAAGAAAGCATAAGATATTTTTAATTAAATAAGATTTATTTAATTAAATCACTTTTATGAAATTAATTAAATGAAATATTTAATTAATTAGAAGAAGAAAATTAAATAAGAAAGGAGGTAGATGTTTAAATTCTTAATTAAATCAAATGATTTAATTTAAATTCAAACAAATGATACTCACTTAAATAAATAAAATGTATTTATTTAATTAATTAAGTGGATTCTATGGAAATACCAAATAAAATAAATTTCTATTTAATTATGAAAGAAGAATAAGATGAATGAACAAATATAATTAAATTAATTAAATTAATCATATGTAGAGGATTTTTAGAAAAATTAATTAAATACAACATTTAATTAATTTCACAGATTATAGACATGACCATTTTATGCTGTGATACATTTGCCCTCTTGAGGGCGCAGATGTGAAACATTGCTTCAAGCAAAGAAAAAGAAAAATGTTTTGCCCCCGAGATGTTTCTGATTTTGATATTGATGATGCCCCGAGAGATAGGTGGGTTGACAAACACAAAAAGTATTCTCTAAAATGAAATGATAGGAGGGATGAAGTTGAATGATGAAGGTGGATGAAGGAGGATGAAAGGATTACCATGCCTAAATGAAAGATGAGCAACCATGATGTTTGATATAGCACTAGACGTTATACACCAAGGTATAAGGACCAAGGTGATGATGTGTCTCATGCCCCAGCATAATACAACCTTTTCTAAACGTATGAGGAAAGAGGCTTAGAGCATTAAAGTCCTAATGCACAAAAGGTGCATTATGTGACCTTAGATGCTGATAATGTAAAAAGATATTCCAACACACACAAGATATGAATATTAGCTGGAATGATACGGATTTGATACAAATGCAAGATAAAATGATAACACACACAAGCAAGCATGCACAAATGATACAAAAACAAACAAGGAATTGCCCCCGTCAAGCTGTAAACCGTTGATTGATTGATTGATTGATGATGTTGATAGTGTTGTCATTGTGGGGAAGCGATATATCCCTAGAGCAACACAAGGATGATGATAATTGATTGGTTGACTGGTTGATTTGGTTTACGACAAGATTAGGATCAAGAACAAAGGGTGTGATTGGATAATTTGACAAGATTGATTGACTTGATTGGTATGGATTAAGGATTGACTTGCATTTGGATATTTGCATGGAATGTTTGAAGATGATTTGATTGAATTGAAGAAACTGTTTGTAATGATGTGATGAATTGAATAGAAAAATTGATGTGATTGGAATGATTTAGGTTGAAGTGATTTGATTAGATAATCGACTGATTGAATTGAAGAATTGATTTGATTGGAATGATTGTGATTGAGTGGATTGGTTGCAATGGTTTTGATGAAGATGATTGATTTGGTGGAATAGTTGAATGATTGGGTAGAAGAATTGATGTGATTGAAATAATTTTATTGCTTGGATTTTTTGTTGGATATTTGATTTTTTTTTACTTTTCGACTTTTTGATTTTCGTATTTCCGTGACTCTTCGATTTTTGTATTCTTCAGATCTTTTTTCATGATTTTTGCATTTCTTCAGACTTTTTCTGGATTTTTTACTTTGAAATGTTTCGATTCTTTCGAGTTTTGAGATGTTTTGATTTTTTTTTTTTGGATTTTTGAGATGTTTTGATTTTTTTTTTTGATTTTTGTGATGTTTTGGAGGTGTCAAAGGATGAAAATTTGAGTAGCCTTTGTGCTAGATACCAATGACAAGGGGAAAACCAAGTCTAGGTGCAAGGAGATAAAGGGGATTGATGGATGAAAGGGTGGGTGATGGGGTAAGGGATAAAAGGCTCATGATATATGGATGGATGGAAAGGATAAGTCATAGTGAATGAAATGGATGTATGCATCATAAGAGAGCAAGGATGTGATTTTCAAAGACTATGTTGCATAGGAATAACATGCCCCATTCTAGGTACAAGATGTAGGATTTTTTATGACAAAACTTATGGCAATATTATAATGATAGGCTTGGTTTAGATTGGATGAGGTATGTCAAGAGATACTCAAAGAATGTTTCAACCTTTGGCCCTATATCTTCATCAAGATCAAAAGAATAAGGGTGGATGAATGGACTCAATATGATAGGTATGTATGATGGCTAAAGATGGTAGGTAAGATGGAAATGATATGATATGAAAATGATAGGTTGGATAGATAAGACATTGTGCCCCCAAGTGTAAGTGACATAGAAGATCAACCTACGCATGATGCCTATTTGCTAGGTTTTCATCATGGTACTTATTCAAGGCGCCTGTTTACCAGGTTTTCACCATTGGACAAAGGGATTTCTCTTTACTTTTTTTTTTTTTAATTTTGAATTTTAGATAATAATATGATAAGAGGACTCAAGCGTCTAGTCCTCGCGGAAAGGTGAAAAAATAGATGCGGAATGGCATAATTGTTCAAACACACCAACAGGAAACCACCCAAACAAACATAAAGAGCAAAAGAAGGAAACTCAAAAGATCCTTTCCATCATCAGTCTCCATTGTCCTCTTATCTTTTAGTGTTTTATTTCCATCCAGCCTATGTTCTCATCAGGTACAGGTTCAAACAAACCAAGACTTATAACGTCAATGCTCACTTCAGCAGCATAACGATATAGTGAAGATTCAAAAAAGGAGAATGATGGATGAAAGATGGAAGATTCCAGAATGATTTTGACAGAGTGAGGATACTTAAGAATCAACCCCCTAAATGAATTGTGAGAGGTTGTATTTATAGAATTTTCAAATGCTTCTGATTGGTTGATATGGTCAATGGCTATGATAATTCTTGACAGATCGAATGGTTGAGGAAAGATGAAATTGAAGAGAAAATAGAAGAAACCTAAAAACAAGATTTTTCTATTTTTTATGGAAGATGAAAAGATAAGAAGATAAGAAATCATCTTTCTTTAAAAGAATAAAAGAAAGATTTAAAGCTGATAAATAAATGAATTTAAAAATTCAATTATTTATTTTAGGATGAATTCAGCCTTTTCTTAATTAAATAAAATATTTAATTAAGCTTTTAAAAGACAAGAAAGTTATGATAATAGCTCAAAGCTAATTAGGATTTTATTGAAAGAGAAGATCTCTCATAATTAAATAAAATATTTACCATGACATGAGAAGACAAAAAAATAAATTAAACAAAATACCCAATTGCAGGATTTGGAAAGAAAGACAAGATAGACTAAATAAGATTATTATTTAATTAAATCATTTTCTATGAAATGAATTAAAGGAACATTTAATAATTAGAAGTAAATAAAATTAAATAGAAGAAAAGGAGTAGATGAAATTTAATTAAATCAAATGATTTAATTTAAATTAAATAAATGATAATTAATTTAAATAAATAAAATGTATTTATTTAATTAATTAAGTGGATCTCTATGGAAATTTCAAATTAAATAAAATAAATTTATTTAATTATGAAAGAAGAATAAGATGAATGAACAATATAATTAAATTAATTAAATTTAATCATATGTAGAGGATTTTTAGAAAAATTAATTAAATAATAAATATTTAATTAATTGCCAGGATTATAGACATGACCATTTTTATGCGTATACAAACATTTGTAACACCAAATAAAAATTATGGAGAGTTTTTGATTATTTTTCAAGAGTGGAGAGGTTTGACCAGTAGTTTCCCATGGAAAATATGAAAAAATTAACTCCTATACATCTTTATTAAAAATATTAATATGGATTTGAAACTTTATTTACAAGTCTAATATGTCACTTATTTTGATGATCTCATCAAAAGGGTAATTCAAAATGAAAAATACCTCATTGCTAAAGGGGTAATAAAACTTTATTTAAAAGATAAAAATCAAAAATCAAAATACAAAATTTCCATTAATAAGCCCAAATTATTTATCAAGAAAAAGAATGTAGTCAATGAATACCTGTCATGAACTTAAAACATGTCCAACCATCCAAATATCTTCATCCATTTGTATTCCATTTGCATCTCCTAAACTTGAGAGAAGGAGAAGATAATTCGTACCTTTAGGAGAACCTATAAAAGTGGTGTTCCATCAATTGGTCAAAGAAAACATGGTCACCTTATGCTCACAAAACCCTTTGATGATAGTCAACATAAACCCTCTTGGTAGTATTAGTCTATTTTACTCCTTTGGTTCAAAATAGCCTTTTAAACAAATTGATCATAATATTTTAAAAAGGTTGTAGTCTTGTTTTAGGAATTTGAAAAGGATTAGGTGTTCTCAAGAGCCAAAGTGTATTAAGGTGTTTTTTTCCATCTTTGAGGGATGTTATATCTTCATATTTGAAAAGGAGTCTTAGTTTGTTAGTGTCTTTACTTTGTCAACCCCACGTTGCATGAGGTTGGAGAGAGTTTTATCTTGAAAAGATTTTGAGTTTCAATAGGATTGGGTCAAACCCTTTTAAGGTTTTTTCATGTTAGGTTTTCTTTTCAAAATTCTTGCAGGCTTTCATGGCATGATTAGGACTATTTCAAGCTACAATGGGGAGTTACAAGGGAGGTCATTTTGGATCCAACACTTTTATGTTTAGTTTTAATAACAAAGAGTGTATACAATGTTTGGATTCATTGTTTTATCATATTTAGGGCCTTAAAATAATTTTTTTAGGTCATTTTGATGTGAGAATGTAACAATAATGAGGAAGAAGAGAGTGTAAATGTTTGTATGACTTTGGAGATCAATGCTTTCAACCCATGCATAAGTATGCACATGAAAACTATGAAGAATCTTAGACAATTCTGTTATCATTTTGAGTTCTCCTTGTCATCAAGAGTTATTCATACTCAATAATGTAGAATAATTTTGAGTTCAAGATATACCTTGTGTATGTTTCTCAAGTACTTATGAGCAGTTATATAAGGTCTAGGATAGTATAAGGATCCTTGTGGTAATATCTTAATGGTTCATCCCTGGATTGAGCATAGATACAAGAATAAATGAACATTTATGTGGAAAATAATAGAAGAAGATAAAATATAGTGAGAACTCAGATCTAAACCCTTGAAATGAACTCCTAGATGAAATTCAAGCCTCTATTAAAGCTATGCAATAAATTATAATTATTAGGATGAATTTGCTACTATCAAATATTTGAAACATTATTCAAAACCCTTGTCAAAATAATTTACAACTACCAAGTATGAAGCCACTACACATATATCATGATATTTCTGAAGTATTAAGAGCTTTTTTTATCCACATGAATCTAGGAAGTAGGATAGCCCATAATGGAGGGAGACATAGAAGGTAAGTGAAAGACTTATCATGAGAAAGATTGATAATAAAGACAGAGTTTGAGGGGCAAAGACATAGAAGACAAATAAAATCAAGAATATAGACACCATAGTTCTTTTGCATAATAATGGGTAGGGATAATGAAGTAACCAAAAGAACAATTAATAAAGAGGGCTTAGTTGATAAGTGGAGAGTACCAAAAATCAACATAATGACCTCATCTAATGATAGTAGTGTTATGCTTAATCATAATGACCTAGTATTTAAGTGATATCAAGGAGATAATCAAATGAATGGACCTACATGTGATTGATACATTAGGGTAGGTTTTTCAAGATGAAACACTGAGGGCTTGAGAGTAACAATAAAAATGAACAAGTTGCAAGATGAAAGTGCACACATTATCCCATCAAAGGAGCATGTTTGAAGATGTTGAAGATAGTGAAGGAAGTCTTCATGAGATGATAGTCATAGCCAAGGTTTTTTTCATGTTTGATAGAGGTATTCATGCCTTTCCTTTTAGGCATTGGTATTCTATGTAAGGTCACGAGTTAGAAAAAATGAAAACATATACATTCTATAATGATGTAAATACATGATTCTATGGGTATTATTTTCAAATTCCTATCAAAGGTTGTTGTAGAGTTTCTTGTAAAACATGTTAGAAAAAATGAGCTTAAGAATCTATGGAAACATGTTTGGAGGAGGTGCCAAAATTCAAGAAGAAGGTGATGAAATAGAGGAACTTGTCGACCTTGATCTCACTTTAAAGAGGCCCCATTCAAATGGAGAAGTAATATGGGGAAGATGAAGATTGGCATGTTTTGAGACAATCTGGTGACCCAATTTTTTTAAGTTATGACATAAATGGCACTAAGTATTCTCATTCATCTAGAGATTCATTTCCACCCAATTATTATCTAAAGGATATGAAGGATAAAACTTCATCAAGGCACTAAAAAGGCAAGGAATTATTATCTAGTGAATCATACCAAATCCCTATCCCATACATCTAAAGTATCATACACTTGTAGCAATTAATCAATTTTAGTCTATTGAGGGAATGAAGGAAACAACAATGGTGATGGATAAAAGTAAAGAAAGAAAAATATCAAACCATCCATGAATTCATTCAAAAGATGAAGAACCAAATAGTATGCACACCTATAAAGAACTCAAGGAGATGGGTAAACCCACAAAACTGGTTTACAATTCTGTTGAGGAAGGAAAAATGTATTTTTGGATGGAAAGCACTTTAGGGGGTTTGCTATAACTAGGGGGGTTTTCTAGAACCCCCTAAAGGGTTCGCTAGAACCCTCCCTCCTTCTAGCCAACCTCCCTTTAATGGGTTTTATTTTTTAATTGCATTTAAAGGGGGGTTCGCTAGAAGGGGGGTTCTAGTGAACCCCCTAGTTCCAACGAACCTTGGTTCACTAGAACCCCCCTTTTTCCCCCTTCTCCCCATCTTATGCCAAATTTATGCAAAAATTTTCCCTTCGAAGCTTGGGTTGAGGATGAAAATGGAGGATACTTCACAGACCCAACTGGATGATGGTAGTCCTCAAAATGAGCTATCCATTGAATATAATTTTAATATGTTTTGGTTTTATTATGTATATTTTTTAGTTTGATTAAACATAGGGTTTTCACCGAAAATCAAGCTCTCTGTTCTACACATGTGGAAAAATAACATATTGTCAAATTTTTTTTGAAAAAGATCTATGCACTAGATATTGATGTCCCTAATCTAACAATTTTTTTTTTTAATACATACAAAAAAAGGTTATGTTTTAGCTAGTGAATCATGTCAAGATTGTAATTGGTTTGACTTTGAAACTTAATTAAGAAAAAAATATTCAATGAAATGCTATGAAACCAATTCCATGCACTAGATATCATAGTTACGAATCTAAATTTGAAAAAAATAGAGTTTTATCCTTCATAGAAAAAAAATTATGTGTTAGATAGTAACACCACTCTTTAAAAATGGTGTTTACTATTAAAAAATAGTTTTTGAAGGAGATGGAAAAATAAGTGCAATCTGATTCCAAATTTTTTGAAAAAAATATATTTAGAATCTATAGAAAAAATGTCACAAATCACTAGTTTGCATCATTTTCAAATTCCTCATAGTTTAGCCACTATAGGTGCCTGAAAGTGAAGATTTAGTTAAAAAAATCAGTCCAATGTCCAGTTTGGCCAAAAATTGTAAACCAATATTGTATGGGAGTGCAGTAAGGCTATCAGGTAGGTCTGCATGATAAAAATAGAGTTTATGGAACTCAAGGAACATATGGAATATATAGGTGGGTTATGACATCATTCAATTCCATTCTATCATGATTTGAATGGTTTAGAAAAAGAAAAGCATGAGTGATTTTATAACATAGTCAAGATGATGGCCCCTTTAACCATATGATGAATGCCATGATGACTAAAAGAGATCTAGAAGATAGAGTGGCTGAAGAAGATTGTTTAAAAATGACCTAAAGGATGATTTAAAAGATTCATATAATATTTGAAGGCCATGAGGAATAAAGGAAGAAAAAAATTCCATAGTTAACACAAAAAGGATAGAGGCACAAAATATAGTCACCAAAGGGGCAAGTTCAATGTATTATAAACATGTTAAATAAAACATCACAATGTCAAAGATGATATTCTCTTGGAATGTATCGATAGGTGCATGAAGCCTACAAGTCAATACATGATGGTTTTAGATACCTTAAATCAGAAAACTTACCATACTGGTGGCTTGTCAAGGGTTTAGTCAAATGAATGGGTATACTATAGAACTTGTGTAGGAAATATTTGAGTGCTTAAAATATAGTGCCATGGAGACATAATGAGTGAGAAAGTGTGCATGAAATGCACAATATCATATAGAAAATAAAGTGTGTGCTTTGTAAAACTTGTGAAGATATCAAAACATGTAATAGGATACAGTCATCTCATGACATATCTAGGGAAAATTTTAGAAGGTTTTCCATGAAAAGGCAAGGCAATTGTAACTTTGAAATGATAATGGCAAGAACATAAGGAAGGAGTGATAAAGATCAGGATAAAGAAGCTTTAAGACATGAAACATGTGTGAAAACACCTAATCTTGAGGATCTCCAACACCATCATAGGGAATTTAATCATTTCCAAATCCTTTTCCACATGCCCTATTAGTATGGAATAAGGAATTATGGACAATTGCAAGGATGTAATGGTAGTTTGATGAGTTGTGTAAGAAATTGAGAGAATATAGGGAAATTTGATGTATTTTTTGGAATATCCAAGCATATGGGAGTTATTTAAGGAGCTTTTGATGGATGGATAAGGTCAAAGTAACAATATTTTTTCATTCAACCACCTGCAATCAACATTCCAAGGGCTAAAAAGTAGTGACAATTCAATTGGACGCCCAAGGAGGTTTGACCCATCAAAATAAGTAAACACTTGTCATTTTATCCTCAAAACATGTTCCTAATGTCTAGAAAGCTATTGAAAAGCATAAAAAGAAGGCCTAAGGACATATTAGAGGTAATTATAGCTTTTATTGGCTATGTATTATAACTTTTGAAGGTTCTTTCTAGCATGAACAACATTGTAACTCATAGAAATTCCATTCTCAAGCATGTATGCAACTATAAGAATACCTTTTATCAATAAAACAAGCAATTTTTCCTTCTCAAATATATTATTTGTGTGTAACTACAAATGATTGATGTGGTTTTGTGACAACATAGGCAATCCTTCATTTTATGTCTTATTTCCAAGCACCTTTTTGCAAAAATATGTAAGTTTTATGTAGGTTGTAGATTATTTTATTTGTTCACACAACTCTTAGTTTTGAAAATAACTAATTTCTTCTTAAGATTGTTGAACTCCAACTTTTCTATAAAGCACTTATGTGTAAAAATGATAGAAAATTGAGTTGTGCAAGTTATAGCTTATATATTGAACATATTATGTATTCCAAATAGTAGCACATGTCCTAAAGACACTTTGGTGCATCACCTGATTAGGATTTAGATTTCATTTTACATAATTCTCTATCCTTTTTCTCAATAAGCAACAACATAGTTTAAATTAGGTGAGTCCTAAGGGAACCAACCCTCTTTGGAGGTTGAACTCTAGCTATTGGTGACACTTTGTGCCAACCCATCTTTTGTAGCATATTCCATTAGTTATAATTGATATGAGATATCTTAAATGGTTCATTATGCCCAAAAGTGCCTCTAGTAGTTGCATTATCCCTTTTCCAATCTGCACTTAAAAACCCATTTTTAAAAATGTTCAAGAGATGACTTTTCTTCTTTCTCTTCTCAGAGTCCCTTCAGAGTTTTGAGCCTTGAATGGACATTTGGATGAAGTCCAAATGCCCATGTTCTTCTTGATTTCCCCTTCTTTTCACTTTCAATTTTTTTGGAACTTTAGGTCCTGATTAGAATTTCATACTAAGGTCCAAATCCATCCCAATTTTCTGCTTCCTCCCTTCCTTTCCTCAATCTTGTCTTTTCAAAACTTTGGGTCCCAAATGAACTTTTGGATTAGGTCAGAAGTCTATTTTCCTTCCAAGTTCCCACTTTCTTCTTTGGTCTTGGAATTTTAGGACCTAATTAGATATTTGCACCTTTCATCCAAGTGTTTATTTTCATTTTGTAATTTTGATTCCTTTCTTTTGGGACTTCAGATGTCCATCAGTCATTTGGACCTTTTTTTCAAAGGTTCAAATCTAGCTAAGATCTTCGATCTTGACTTTCACCCCCTTTTCTTCCTTCCCTTCTTTCAACCTTTTGGGTTTCATTTGGAATTTTGGACCTTTGGTCTAATGGTCCAAGTCTGTTTTGGTTTCTTGTTATCAACTTCTTCCTTCTTCAAAGTTTCAAACTCTTTTTGGATTTTTGGTTCAAAAGTAAAAATCCAGTTTCCATCCCCACTCTCACCATCCTTTACATTTGGTTGGTTTTCACATCCTCGTGGATATTTTTTATTAGGTTTTTTTGAGTGTAAAGGCATGAAAAGAGTGAAATTTGGTGTAAGCTTTGTACATCCATGAGATAAATTTCACTAAGGAAATGTTTAGCTATGGAAAAGCATAAAGTTCACCACGTGGAGGTTTTTGGTTAATTCTACTCATCCATAGAATTTTTTAACAAGCACCTAATTTTGTTGCGAAAATGTGAGAGGTTGAAATGTGTCATAAATTTTGCAAGCACATGGTATTTTTGGGCAAGTTCCTTTATGAGCATAGAGGTGCAGAATGGTGATGTGTGGTAGCATCTCATTGTTCCTACTCACCTGCAAGCCTTTTAAATAATTTCTACTTTCAAGCATGAAAATGAAGATAACTTGACACTTGTTAGGCATGAATTCGTAAGCCCACAATATTTTCAAAGGGCTCCAATTTTTAGTTGTGAAAGTGCGAAAAGGAAACACTTGACATGATTTTTGTGAGCCCACATAACTTTTAAGGAAAGCCCCATCTCAGGATGTAGAATTGTGGAAATGTCAAAACTCAATAACTTTTTGTTAGTTATCGCATGTCCATGAGTTTTTAGCACAGGTCCAATTTTTGATGGTAGAGATACAGGAGGTTGACACATGGCATGGATTATACGAGTCCACAAGTTGTTGATGGTAGGACCCTTTTTAGGCTGTAGAGGTGCAAAAAAGATGATACATGTCCTTTGATGACATCAGTAGCCTCTTCGATGAATTTTCTCCTTGGGCCTGCCTTCATGACATGTAAAGACACTTCAACATGGCACTTCCGAATTGGCTAAGACTTTTTAATGTATTTAAAATCCAATTAGGGAAAGTAAATTTGTTGATTCATGTTTCTTATCAATAGATCCATGACCCAAATTCAAAGTTTTCAATGGCTAGTAGATATTCTTGTTTGTGTGGAGTTTGCAGTAATGTTCGAGTGACATCCCAACTACTAGATCAAATACATGAGTTTGTAGATATTTTTTTGTGGATTTCTGTACCATATTCAATGCGAAAGCAATACTATACCTCCTTACATGTTATAGACCATTTTGGACCAAATTTTATGTTGAATTTCTTGGGGCTTTTCTAGCTCTGCACTTACAAAATTATTTAGTGTAGAGGCATAGTGTTGGAACTATCAAAATTTGATTATTTTTTGCATATTTTCGTGCCCCCTAGGTCTCCATTTGAGTCTTTCCTTATGCATTTTCCCTGCATTTCATTATTATTGGCTCACATTTTGGCTCATGTTTGTCCCCTCGATCATCTATCTATGCATTTTCTGCTTTTGGTCTCTTTCGACATAGGTCTCCAATTGTCTCCCTGACCCACTGTGTTTTTCTACTAATACCTTTTGTTTCAGGTGTGTTGGCATGACAAGTTTGGGTCTCTCTGATTCATTTTATGCTAGCAAACATCTGTTGCCTATCGGAAAGATGTTTCTCTTATTTCGGTGATTGGAGTTTTCCTCTGCTGGAAGTTATTGATCTTGTGTTGGCGACAACAAAGACATCTATCAGCGTATGTTATGGCTTTCGGGGTGATGCCTTACCAAATATCACGTGTCTCCCCGACTTGTGCTTGGAACGGTTTATCGACGGGAGTCAGGTGTTCGGTCTAATGTCTTGCCGAAGTTATGATGTCTTGACGACAGAGGCACTTTGGGTTTCCTTCAAATGGCTTTCAGTGGGAGATAAAACTATCGGCATGTGGTCTCCTCGATATCTAGGATCTATAGCGAAGCAGATAGAATGAAATGTGATGTTCGACGGGAGATTTCTTATGTTCTGGAAACTTAGATATAATGAGTACCTTTCCGCCTGACATATTGATCTTGGTATGTAGTCTCCCTGATTCCACAATGTTACAACGAAGGAACATGGGCGGCCTCCGCGACTTCGGTATAGCATGCAGGATGTCTTGGTGACTGGGAAATGAATTTTTGGCTCTCGGTGAATCTTAAAATGGTCGGTGTGGGGTCTCCATGATACTCGAGTGTTATGGTGAAGCACAAATGAATGAAAGACTACTATGTGGCTTTGGTATAACTAGTTGGTTGTTATAGCGACATACTGGAGGTAAGGTGCATTTCGACAAAACATAATCAAATCTATGTAACATATCGCCGATGACCTTGGGCTACAACAAAACAAAGGTGATACTTCTTGACTTTGAAGTAACAAATGGGTGGTCATGGCGAACGCAAATTATAGGGTGCGGGGGATGTAGCATTTGAATTGCCTTCGATAGGACGATATGTTGTGTATGGCCGACTGTTCTACTAATAAAAACAAAATTTCAAAATCTCATGGCCGACATGTTGGATGCTTGGGGACTATTGCTGGCTGACTTGAATTGAGCCCGAAACTTGTGGAGGGCCAACATAATATTTTATTTTGATATTTTCTCATGTTGGTGTATAAATAAGCATGTTGTAGCTGTTAATTGGGACCAGATTTTAGATTTTTGATATACTACAAGTAGATATAGTAGAGTAAAATTATCAGACTAGAGGCTATTATTGCATGATTTCACAATGGAGGTATTTATGAGATTCAGTTGATGTTGCTGCATTTCTCTGGTGTCAATTATTTTTTGAATTGAAATGAAAAAAACTGCTAAGTTGTCTCCATGATTGATTTTTCTGGTTGTTTAAATTAACACAACAAGTTTATGTTTGATTTATAGATACACTTTTGCTGTATTTGTGTGATCAATCAACTGGTTCTTTCAAGCAAAGAATAAATCCTTTTATTGATCACAGTAATTAGAGAAACTCATTTTGGATTATTGAAGTAGAACTTAGTAGTCACATTATTGCATGTTTATACAAGTTGTAAACAAAAAATATGCTAGATAATTTGTGTCTTCTCCAGAAAGTGTTGCTCATCTTGATCTCATTTGACTCCGCATACCCAACAAGGCACTAGTCTCTGCACTTCATCATTTTGAATTCATTCAGCTTCTTTATGTCTTTAAATTGAGCATTTAGGACTTAGATCATAATATTGTCACTGCTTTCAAATTGGATTTCATTTGTTCACCTCCAATTGCCATTGTGGACAAATTACTTTTATGAGATAGTTGCAAGTCAAGACTACATTATTTAGAAAGGTACACCCACCCAGGTTTTGCAACACCTAAAGAGCAGAAGGTTGAATTCTTTCAATCTTGTCTATTACCCTAAAGCGTATCATGAGATTGGCAATCCCTAGAGGCATTTAGCTTGCGTTTTTGAGAGCTAACACATAGTAGGAAAATCTGGGTCATTGTAATGACTGCTCAACATGGAAGTTAAGGAGCCAACCATTTGCATCCAATCCGATCAAATTTCCTACTGGTTGCTAACCCTAAGTTAGGGTTTGATTCCAAAATATCTTTAGTTATTCTTGAACTATAAAATCAAGCATTGTATTCTTTTGAAGGGTTGTTTCTTGGATTTTCTCTCACAGACCCATGCAACTTTTGCATTCTATAACAGTAAAATTGGATTTCGTGCCTTTGTGTTAATAAAATAATATTTTTACCTATTCTCTATGCTTGTATCTTATGTAACATTTGATACCTCTATGCATGCATGAAATTTCATAATCTTTACAAGTTATATGAGTGTGCTAATCTACTATAAGTGTTAATTTTGGGTAATCTACACCCCTTTTTAGGAGTTTTCATATCCTATCCTTCATGGTCTCTTATAAAATTGGTGAAACAAAGAATTATGTGAGATTTCTTAGTGGTTTTGTTGATACTTTGTGCAATCATAGGTAGGAAAAAACATTTCTAATCTTGGTGTATCACCTCCTCTTTTTATTTTTATGCATTCCTTCTATCCCTTTTCCCTTGTGAGTTGGTTAGAGTAGGGTAGTGGTATATTTCCATGTGTTGGGTTAGAAAAAAACATTTTCACTTGGATCAAAAGAGGAATCTAGCCTTCTCTAGAGACATGACCTCATCTTGCAAGGTCCCACACCTTGAGGTCATTTCCACTATTTCATTGGAATGTTGAGCCCATGTTTAGCAAGGTACAATTTCATGTGACAATAACTATAAAATCTCACACTTTGAGAGATCTTCCCATGTTTCATTGGATAGTTGAATCAAGTACTTGGAAAGGGCGAAAATCCAAGTGAAAATAGGTACAAGGAGAACAAAGATTATGGTTACCATTGAATTGAGGGTTATTGCACAAATAAGTGAATGAAATTAAAACATTATATCCAAGACCTTATATATAGAGGTAAAATTAAAATTTAAGGACCATCCAATACCTTGATCAATTGATATTTGGGGCCTATCAAAACCAATTCCTTAAATGCAGTTAGTAGAGTGCCTCTAAGAAACATCAATGGCAAAAATTCTACACACACACACACCATCCATTACCATAAAAATCTCACACCTATGATTGTATCATTTCTAACAATTAAAAAAAAGTTCACACCATTAAAATCAAAACATTTAACTGTAATGTCACTACTCAATGTGTAAAAGTCACCATCCAAGGCCCTACTCTACCCAATCCTAATTTTAAGAAAAAATACAATCTCATCAACCATCTTGAGTGAACACCCATCTATATTTGCATTCTTGAACTCCTTCAAACATCTTCCATTCATAGGGATATCCTAAATTGAATCCTCCAATAAACACAAGTTCCCAATAACATCAATCCCTCACACTTTCACGCCCTTATTGGCCATCTTTCCATTGATCATTACCCCACATTCACTCAAAATTACTCTCCTTCCCTTGATCCATCACACAACCATCCCCTTCATATCGAGGCTATCATATTTGAACATAAAATAAAGTGTATGCTTATAGATAATTGGTCAAGCCTAAATATTTGTACACTTTGATTTGTGCAAGATTTGAGCTATTGAGTAACAGATTTGGGTTCTCAAACTATCATTATCAAAACTTATGATAATGTAGAGAGAGAATTAGCTTGTAATATTCACCTTCCTATTGAGGTATGATCCTCATTGCAATATACCTTGTGTTATTTCCTAGACTTGGATCTTTCATACCTCTTTTTTGGTTAATCATAGCTTCATATCATGCACCTATTAGTAGTGACTTAAATTTCCATGTAACCATGTAGAAATTACTGTTCTTAGAGATTTCCACCACTTATAATATTGAAAGATATTGGAAGGAAAATATAACAACCATTTACCATCCTTTAAGATTACTCCTAGGTCCACCTCCATAAAATCCAAGTCATACATTGATCTTGGTTATCTACCCTCCAAATATTCCATTTCACTTACCAAAAAAATTCCTTAAAATCCACATTCAAAATATTTGATAAAAGATGTGGAGAATATCATATCCATATTGTTAGGATTAGGTGTTGTATACCTTGAATAAAATGAAATAATGTTGTAAATTAAATAGATGTTTTTTATGGTGCACCTAGGAGGTTGTTTTAGCCACCTTAGATATTTATTTGAGACCACTTGTAAAGTTGTATGTAAAATTAGGCTAGTTATTTTATGTGTGGGAGACAGAATAATTAATTAGGAAGAATATTTTATATTTGTATCAAAAAGTAAATGAGGGTTCAATGGTTTTGTGTACTCATGGTTTAGAGGCACATGGCTTTATATTAACACTTGGTTTGATTTGTGTAAGCTTGAGTCTATAAAAGAAAGCACATGTTTAGTGGTTAAGATTAGATGGGTAAGTGACATATCATTGTATTGAGTCTTCTTCTAAGGAGCTCATATATGAAGCATGACATGGGATGTGTGGATTCATGCTTGGAAACATAGAGAATACATTGGAGAGGCTTAATATTTCATACTTATTCATTGTAACTCTATAAGTGCATGCATTGTTTTGTTGTTGAATAATAGATGGAGTATGAATGCTTTTAGAGGTTGGGTTTTTCCCTCTTGAGGGGTTTCCCAAGGTATATCTTGTGTTATCTTGTGGCTTATCTATTTGATCTTTGTATTATGGTTATTATGTAAGCTTGCATGCATGTTTTTATCTAATGGGGTTATGTAGGAAATCGATTACACATTTTGGGTATTATGCATTTATTTCCTAATAAGTGGTATCAAATATTTATTCATGGTTGTGGGAGGTGTAAGCTCCTAGGTTATGTATAAACCTTGTTTGAGCATATCTGGTCCAAATTTGAATCCATGGAAATGTAGGAAGGATATGATGCATTTCAAGGTATGAGACACATTTGTAGTTTGTTATTTTATAGATATAGGGTTTTAGGGTTTGCAAATCTATTGGGCTTATTACAGATTTGGAATTTTTTTTTTTTTTGAAAATATGGCTTTCTGGATGTGCTTCATATGGGGGTTTTTAGAGGAAATTTTATAGATGGCCTCTTGAGACAAAAAAAATCTCACCATTAGATCTAGCATGGCTAAGAAATGAAGATTGATATAAAAAAATGCATTTTGACCACTATGATTTTTTTTTTTTTTGTCTCTTGCTTGATTGTACAATTGTATAATCATTGATGTCTACAGAGGAGAAAAACATAAAAAAATATTAAAAAATAAAAAATGTGGAATAAAGTAATTATTGAAAAAATATTTAAAAATAAAATTTAGGGGGGGTGGGATTCACAAACCCCGTACCCCCCTTACCACACTTGTCAATAGGTGGTACCACAAGGTAATGTTGGTATCGTTGATGTTGTTGGGGCCAATAGACCTACCACTGGTAATTGGGGCTAATGGGTCCTTAGGCCTCCAATTCCCAACTATGGTACCATGGGGGTGACTACAACAAATCCTAGGATGGAAAAACTTTTAAAATTCAAAATATAAACAAATTAAAAAATTTTCTTGGGTCCACCACCACATAGCACCGCTTGGGAATTGTCGGCATACCATTGTTGCTAGTGGGCTGCCTAGAGTTGCCAACCTACCGCCCTATAAGCCAAATTAGAGCATATTTTTCAAATGGGAATAAATTTTACGTAGGATGTCAAATTTTCAATTTCTAATAGTCGATGGAAAGATGTCTCTGAGAATTAAATAGTAGTATAGGTTTAATTCCCTATTTTTTTGGTTTCATCAATTTTTAGGGCCATGAAGTTAGATGTTTGTCTAATACATAATTTTGGACATATCTTGTGCATAAATAATCATATTTTTTTAATTACGAATAGGAATTAGAGAGAATTTGAAGTGTACTACATAGTGGGGATCATGTATATTTTCAGTTTGGGGTGTAGAGAGGATTATAATTGTTGGATCACACGTAGGTGCCTAAGATTCAGGGCGTGATTCTATGAGCATCTGAATGAGTCAAGAGGAAAAATATTGAGGGAGTACATGTTGTTATGAGACCAACATAATGGTGTAATAAGTTTTTTGATTTGGTACTTCTTGATACAAGTTTACATGTGTTTTCAAAGTTTGGAATTTGATGCTGATAGGTAAACATGTTGTGTTTTGGTTTAAGGACATGAGTTGACATGTGTGGAGACTTGAAGTCTTAGTTTGGTGAGAGATGAGTGCAGGTTAAAAAATGGTGATGATTATGGTGTCATGGATATGCAAGTAAATTTTAACATTGACACAATATGATAGTGCATGTGGTTTTTTGGTTTTTTGGTTTAGTGTTAGGAGGTTGTTCTTATCTCCTAGATGCTTGTTTGGTTCCTTGAATTCGATTAATCATTTGTGGACTTGTTTGAAAAATTAGATTTTTGGTTGATTTGGTGTTTGAGTTAGAAGGTCTACATGATTATATTCTTTGATATCTTATTTTTTAGGTTACTAATATGTGATGAGTTTGCATGTTTCATTATCTTGGATCTTTGAGTTATGTAGGTTTTGGATTAGGTACCCATTTTCTTGTAGTGGAATGACTTGGATGTGGACTATCTGTATGTATGAAATTGATTTAATGTTGATTAAAACTTTATTAGTTGGCCTTATATGTGGTTATTTGTGCATTGGTATGTTGCATTGGGATGAGAGCATGGATGATTAGAGTGCCTAGATAGTCAGTTATTAGGAATTGTAGCATGTTTATCATGATGCCATGGATATCTTGGATACACGGTTTTGTGTGAGATTTTGGAAATTATGGTTTATTTCTTTGGCTTGAAAATCTTGATTCTACTTTGGTGTTATTGGCATTACAGTTGCATGTGTGTGGAACATGGGTGACCTTTATTTAGGAGACAGTTTTCATTATGTTATGTGTAGCTTGGTATCACAATTTAATGGGATATTTTGGTAGTGCTGTGAATTCATAATTTGGTGATGGATGATATTCTTTAGTGTATATTGATGTCTTGGAGTAGCTTGTGGATCATGTTGCTATAATTAGAGTTATTTCACATTTATAGGTTCATTATTAGGAGATGATTATCTTCATGTGATTGGAGATGTTGATCTTGGGTTTAGATTATGTTTGGTATTGTGTCTTGGTTTACTCTTGATGCTATCTTATAGTCTTGACATGATATAGGTTCTCTTGAGACCAAGATGTGTGTATTTATGCATGTGATCTCCTAAGAGGATATATTAGGTCATGATGTCATGATTAGGTTTTTGATTATGCAAACATGCAGTTGGATATTTGAAAGTGATCTTGTTAGTTTTGATGGTATTAAGTACATTGATCATGTACTTGGGAGCTTCATGATAGTATTGCATTGCATTTAGAGCTTAGCTTGAATTGATCATTTGTAGGTTCTCATGGATACTTGGAGGCTTGTGTGAGGTTGGAGTTATCTTGTGATCAAAGAAATTTGATTAAGATTGCTACTCTTTGGAGGTTTCAACAGGAAGATCAAGACGTCTTCACCTAGATATGGATGTGAGTTCATGATAAACCTATAGAGGAGATTATTATTATAGAGAGTCATGATGACTCGATTATCCTAGAGGAGCATTATCATTCTTGTCTCTTGGTGTACTTGGTGGTTTATCAACTGAGAGGTATTTACCCATTCTTGTTTTTAGATGTATTATGTTTTATGCTTTTTATTCTCATGGATATGGATCTTAAGCTATGTGTTAGGATTAGGGTGTCTTAATCTTTGTAATTTCCTAGCATTAATTTATTAATTTATTTATGCCTATGTTATAATTTCTTGCTCATATTTATTTTTCATCTAATATGACTTGGCACAATGAGTTGTCAATGTGTTGGAAGGTGACAAGGATGTTGTAGTCCCCACCAGGTAATGTAGGCATCCCATTTTGAGAAGAGATTACTTGGCATGTGTCAACATTTTTGAAGGATTCCTATGATGATTTAATGATGGATTCCTTTGAAAATTTTATGATAGATTCCTATGATGAAGTTATGATGTGTAAGAGCCAGATTCTATGGTGGGTTGGAAAAGTGTTGATTAGAATATTTGCATGGGAAAGTGGGCACCCAAGTTTGACCTATGAAAATTTATAAGAGAGTGTAAGAAGCATCTTCTCTTATTAGTGAGTTATAAAAAAATTGCTTATAGTTGTAAAATTTGTCGTATATGATAGATTCTATGACATTGTAAGACATCTATCATTACCTATTGGGGAAAATTTTAAGGAAAGCTTAGGTGCGGAACAAACTCTCCTAACATCAAAACCTTAGGGAAGAATGTAGAGGTGACTTTAAATTTTCAATTACAGTCTAATTAATATACTCATGAAAGAAACAACAAAAACAAAGAAATGTACATTCACAATTTGGACACCATATTTACATGGGAAAACCCTTATGGGAGAAAAACTCACCACACCAAGAACAACCTCTTTGTAATACAGTAAAGACAAATACATATAGAGTTAAGACTTAACTTTCTGATGTCAATTTACAGCAACATAATTTCCTTGATCAACCTTGTATAGAACATCCCAGTTACAATTCTCTCTGAATTGAATTCATACACATTGATCACACATCGAACTATTCACCGAACTGATCATCATCTTCGATTATAGAGTATATCCATGTCATTCATGGTCTGTTGATCTTCCTAACAGGAATGGCTGCAAAAGTCGAACTACTAGCAGTTCACATTCTGCTTCTTTGATTGGTTGAAAAAAAACCACGTAGGATTGACATTTGGTCAAGGCGTTCAAGCTGTGTCGCATGTCGGTGAGACACTAGGCCGTGTCTCGCCGATGCCACAATGCCCGACTGTCATTATCGCCCAGAGTCACCACCATGGGCAAAAGTCATCAAGTTCAAACCTATTGCTGAGACTCACCCTATCGCTAAGAAATCATATTGATATCCACTGTAGAAGCATTGTCCAGACCATTGCTATTGGCGAGAGGTCATACCGAACACAAATCCATCTTGTGCAGATCTATCGGTGAGAAAAGTGCTATCGGTAAAAGTTCTCATCGAAAGCACCTACCTGTTGGCGAGAGAAACCTTATCGCTAAGAATTCACACCGACGTCCAACTCATGTAGCTCTATTGGTGAGACCATCATTATCGACGAGACATCATACCGAGCATAGAAAAATTAGAGAGATTAACGCTATCACCAAGATGTTATATCAAATGCACCAGCCTGTCGGTGAGACCACATCCATCGACAGGAGTTCTTACCGAACACAAACTTGTCAACCAAGAGTCTCCCCGATGACATCCTTGTGAATAACCATCGATGAGACATACACTATCAGGATTAGTTGTTCTGAATGTTTACATCTCTCCCCGATGCCACCCGTCACCAAGAGTTTCCCCGAAGTCCAATAGGAACCAACCTATTGGCAAGAGGTCTGCCAGGTGAAAAGAGATGGGAAAATCATAGCGATCGACATGTCTTGTCGATGACTCCTGTTAGCAAGACAAAACCAAAGTCATGACAATATGAACACTTCAAAGATTAGAACACAACTGCTAGTCGGTAAGACTTCTAGAGGGTCTCACCGACTTTGTTCTTTCAGGAGTTTACATGCTAGTAAGATTGAGGCACATTTTCCAACAAAAATTTGGGACACCAGAGTATGGAGGCATGCAAGGGGGAAAGGAATCATTTGAAAAGTGTCACAAAATTCAACCATGTGTTGGAAAAGTGTGTCACATGGATTTGGATGCCCATCCCTTGTTGCCTGCTCATAAAGCTCCCTCTACTTATATTTTTCTATAAATAAGGCGCTTGTGGGAGTAGTTTGTATGGTTCATTTGTAGGTATTGTTATGCTACTGGAATTTCTCTAGAATTTGAAATTAGTACATACTCTTGGAAGCATTGGATTTTGCTGATATGTGGTTGTAGACACCTAAAAATGGTCTGGAGAATCTAATTAATTAAATACGACTTATTTGATTAATTAATCTTAAATTCATCTACTTAGTAAATAAATAGAAATATTTATTTATATTAAGTTCATTATTAATTCTTCTATTTTATCATATTATTTCTCTCTTAATTAAATAAACAAAATTAAAAACTTTGTTTTATTTAATTATTATCATTTTTATCATATTATTTCTCTCTTAATTAAATAAACAAAATTAAATACTTTGTTTTATTTAATTATTATCATTACTATTTCTTCTATACTTTATCCATTAATTCCATCTTAAATTAAATAAACAGCTTCAATAATTTGTGTTATTTAATTACCTTATCACATTTCTTCTTAATTAAATAAAGATATCCTAGAATCTTTAATTTAATTATCATATTCCTTTTATTTTAATAAACAACTTCTATAGTTTGTTTTATTAAAATATTTATTCCTCTTTTGCTAAATTTAAATAAACCAAAAATATTTAAATAAATGCAAAAAAATCATTTAACTCTATTCACTCACCAATAAAATTAGATTTTTAAATCTAATTAATTCAACTGTCATTCATGGGAAGAGCTTCGGGGAAAAGCCTACAGGAAATCCTCTCAATCTTCTTTCCTCTCATCTTGCCTGGTGTTTTCATGGGGAGAAACAATCCTCCATGATCAGCTCCACCTTCTCATCTCATACCATTCAATTCTCTAGATTGAATCTCAACCTCTGCTGTGTTTTCCCTTCACAAATGAGTGCCGTGAAAGCTATAAATACAGGTCTTTGGCTACAGGAAAATGATCCTAATTTGTGCAATCTTACTCTGTAGGTATTCCAGGAAATCAAGCATTCAAGCATTCAACATTTACAATCATGGCTGCCATTACAGTAGATTTGCATATTTAAATCATATAGAAATAGAATTAGCTTAAATCTCATTCTCTAAGTGTCATTTTAGCAATCAATTAGCTTCTAAAATCTGAAAGCAAGTTGATTAAAGAAATCTTTAGAGTTAGAGAGCAATATGACAGATTTTTGAAGATTCTTAGTTTAGATTAGCTTAAATTTCTTGAATCTTAGATACAATGTTTTATTTAGAAGTGTAGATGCATTTTAGTTTGTTTTCCTCATTCTTACACTTCCATTTTGGTGCCCACCGTGGGGCCTAACCCCATATTCTGCAATTTTTTTGTGAAAAGTGTCTTGTAGGTATCAACGTGTTTGTTTTAACAAAACCGTGGTTTTTTATAGCGCGCCAACCAGATCTTGTAGTGCATTAGAGGAAAAATTTAGCATGCCACACAACTGTTTTAGCACCTCAACCGATTGTTTTAGTGCCTCAGCACAATTTTGCAGTGCCTAAGGGCTCTATTTTAGTGCGTTAGGGCTCTGTTTTAGCGCCTCAGATTTAGTGTTTTGATAGTCAATCTTAAAATGGCCATATCTTGGTCATACATATGTCTTTTTCTATGATTTTTTTTTTAAAATGGGTTATAATTTCATAAGCTATGCAATGGTGTAGGTATTTATCACTTTTTTAGAGTTAAAATTTTCAATTTTATATTTAAAGTCAAATCACATTGTAACTTGGTCTAAGGTTTAGGGTTTTCTTGCTTAATCATTCATCTAACCCTTATATCTTCTTATTTCTTGATCTCATCTAACATTTGGAGCATTTACATAGGTTTTAAGAAGAAAATGGAGCATTGAAGTGAAAGAAAGAGCATTTGATATTCATTGTAATAGTGTTTTCGAACACTCATGGGAAAATAACCCATCATATATTTTGTTTCATTCTTGCTTTAGGACCAAATAGCATCGATAAAAATGTATCTTTTAATCTGGATCCAACACATCCGCGGCCAGATTTTGTTCTTTAATCTCTTTTTGGTTAAAATTTATCAATCCTAGGATAAAAAATGGGTTAAAATTTATCAATCCTAGGATAGGAAAAGGATAAAAATTGATCAATCATAGGATAGAAACTTCATTATTTCTTGTGGGATTAAAATAGAACATCATGCTTTTTATGGAGCAATATCTCCATATACATTAGATAATGTCTTTTGGGTTTTAAAAAGTGAACAAATTCTTTGCTGTGATTGGGTGATAGGTTTATGCTCTCCCCTTGATTGGGTGCATCAGAATACCAAACTCACTTTTACTTTGCGCATTTTTAAGCTTTCATTAAAACCTTTAGACAGGCCTGCCGTAGTGGGAAAAGTACTCACCCTACAGGAACGACCTGAGTGGGGACAGCCAAAAGCCATGGCATTCCAACCCACTTTAAAATTTATGTGAATTTGGGGAAACCCTCTTTCAATGGAAGTGTGTAGGATAACCATCCCCAAAATATTTGTTCTAAAGATTGGGAGGTCTCTTGAGGGAGTTTATCCATTTTTTGCTCTGAACGGAAACCCTATCTAAGAACCTAGAAATAGAAGCATGCTTGTCAGTTCCCAAACATTGTAATACTTGGCGGTGCAGGGGCGGGGAAGAATCTACCCTCAAGCACTCACCATATAATTTCCAAGGAATGTTTGCTTAGGGGATCCGGTATCCACTTCCATCACTCTGAGTACGCACCTAGAAAAGACAAAAACATGGGTGCCCTCTAGGGGGTGACATGGCTGTGTGAGTCAACGTAATTCCAAGCTGTGGGCCGTTCGAGTATATAACGATGACCTTTTGTCTCTAGGAGTGAGTCTGTTTGAATTGTCTTATCTTGTTATCAAACTAGTGAAAATCAAGAAGAACCATGTTTGGTTCTTGAACATACACTATCTATTTAGATTTTAGGATTTAATCAACAACAGTTCTATTTTTGCTTGCTATGTTTTCTTGTCATTAAAATAGATAAGATCATCCCAAAAAGAAACACAAACCACCATGGCTGAAATAGAGGAGGATCAATTGAATTCTTTAGCTTATCAACTAAAGAACCTTCAACAACAAATCTGGGAAACAACCACAAAGAGATATCTAATGCCAAACATCTACCCATATCCTCTTGACCAAACAATGAACATGAGACCTTCTTCACCAACAACTCCATCATCCAAGTTCAATATCTTTGAATTTTTCCAAAATTTCAATAAGCCCAAATCTCAGTCCTCAAATACAAATGATATTGAACAATCTTATCATGTCATGCATTTATCTCTATCCACCATAAGCCAAAATGAGCCTCAAGATTCTTTCACTCAAGTTAACAATTCCATCCAATCATCCTCTTCTCTCATATCTTCTACATCCAATGATTCATGTCAGACTCTCACTCCAAAGCATGCTAGCATAGACTCCCCTACACATCAAGATCAAAATATTCTTTCCATTGCATCCAATGATTCCACAATCTCACAAAGTCTTCCCATCTTTGATCAAGATCCCATTTCTCAAGAATCTTATGACGATCCCCTCCTTTCACTTTTCATCCAAAATAATTCACATCCATCTCAAGAGACAAGTATCCTTCCAAGTTCTTTTTCCACATCATATAATCAATCCATACCATATCATGATTCTATTGCATCACAAGATCATGATAGTTCTTCCATCCTATCTAATAATTTCTTACCAATTGACAATCAAGACACGCTTTCTATGAAATATAATGATTCCTTTCCTCATCAAGATCAAGATGTACTTCGATTCAAGGATACCCTTTCATCCCATGAAGATGTTTATCCTTCTTATGATCAAGATATTCCTTTCATACCACTTCATGATCCTTTTCCAAGTCAAGATAGAAACACCTCATCATCCCCATGTCAAGATTCTATCACACCTATTCAAGCTATCCATGAACCCCACACCTATAAATTAGGATCCTCCACTTTTATCCATTTTGGTTTTCTTCCAACACCTCTCCTTTCATCCATATCATATCCTCCCCAAAATGAACTTGCATCTTGTTTCACAAACAATACATATCCCATTAGTAAACAAATGTGTCAAAGTATGAACTACAAAGGCAAAGGATTAAGCATTCATGAACAAGGTATCCTAGAACCCCTTTCTATTCAAAAACACCCATATCATCATGGCCTTGGTTATACACCTAAGTGTCCTAGTGCATCAAACCTACCATCTATCCTAGGTCCTCATCCTAGTCCATCAAAATTTCCATCTATCCTAGGTCCATATCCTATTCCTCAAGAAAAAAAAAAGGCACACATCCTTGATGCCCTTTCAAAATTCTACCCACATTAACTCATCCATAATACCTCCATACCATTCATCTCAATCCACCCCTCCCATTGCTCTTGGAAGCAATTTGGGTGCTAAATATCATAAGCTTCTATATCAAAATCCACATGTATCAAAGGATCAACATGTCTCCTCGAAGAGACATGCAAAAATAAAAGAAAACTTGATCCAAAATCAAAGGAAAAATAAAAAAGGCCACAAAGGCCCATCAAAGCAAAAAGGAAATTTTCAAAGACCACAAAGGTCCATAAATCAAAAGAAAAATTCTAAAGGCCAAAAAGGCCCATCAAATAAAAAAGGAAATTTTCAAAGACCACAAAGGTCCATAAATGAAAAATTTTCAAGGCCACAAAGGCCCACTAAGCAAATATCAAAGTCAAAAATCATGTGGATTCCTAAAAGTCTCATAGAAGCAATAAAATCAAAATTGGCATCCAAATTTTCTTATCCAAAAGCTTCCTCCAATCTTCCATATAATAACCTATCACTTTCCAAATCCATTCTTCCTCCATCACTCCACCATCCTTCAAGGTGTGTGCCAATGTTGAGCTTGTCATCCTTTCCATCTATCCATTATCCAACATTCATCCCCCATCATTCCCCTTTAATCCAAACCTTTGCATAAATCCTTAGTCTCTTCCATCATACCATTAATCTACCAGCATTTATGAGTCTAATCCCCATTGCCATGGTTAATTAAAGGGATAATTGGTTGTGAAACTCAATGTTAAAGTCCTTCCTCCATCTCCCTATCATCCATATCCTATCTTACATATTCCTCTTGCACTCTACACTTAAGGGCAAGTCTCATCCATCTTATCATTCATGGTCATTATCATTTCTACGCTCATTCCTTACATTTCCACTTTTGATCTTGATAAGGTTAAGAATCTTCTTGAACATCATATATGCTTATCCTATATGCTTTATCCATATCTTTCGTACCATATCTTTTATCTCATCCATATTCCATCATTCTTACTAGATACATCCTTTCTTTTTCATCCTTGGTTTTGATGAGGAATGGGGGCAAAGTACTTGGTCATTGTGTCTATCTATTTGATCTTGATCATCACAATTCATTCTTGTTATCCTTGCATTCTTCCATTCCATATCTCTTAGCTTATCAAAATCCATGTCATCATGTCCCTTTGCAACCTTGAATCTTATCATGCAAATCATATTTGAGCCTAGCTGTAAAACATTATCCAATCCTCATATCTTTTGTCAATCAATCGTCAACAATCATCAATCTTTTTGTACTTAGAGGATATCAGTAATCCTAAGTACTTATCATCATCATGCCTTATGGAATCAATCATTCTTGGCATATTAATCAATCAACTATTGTCATCTTTCAACAAGAGATATGTTGCTTGTGTGACATGTTTTGCAGTGACTTTCATTTTGATCTATCATTTATCCCTGGTTGCATTACCTCTATTGTGGTTCATCTTGTTCCTTCAATCGGTCATACCATCTCATTCCAAATCAAATATCTTGAAAAATCCAAAAAAATTAAGAATCTATCAAAGATCCTAAAAACATCAGAAAATCCATAAAAAAAAAAACCAAAAACATCATAAAATCTATCAAAATCCAAAAACATCATAAAATCTATCAAAATCCAAAAACATCAGAAAATCCAAGAAAATCAAAACAAAAAAAACATTCATAAAATCGGAAAACACAAAAATAGAGTCTATATCAGTTGAACTACGTGGTCTCTGCGTGTATAACGTAGGCAAGACTAATCTTTGATCATTCCTCGAGGCCCCTAGGACAGGTCTTTAGGTTAGTTCTTTGGTCAAACGTCTGAGAATATCATGCACACATCAGCACACACAATTTCAAAATGGATGATCTAATTTGAATAATGATTTGAAAATACTTTAAGTAGATTTGGAATTGTTGTACTTTTCTTTTTATCATTTTCTTATCATTTCTTTGGAGCTACTTGATGATGTATTGCACTAGAGAAACAAGGATGGTTGTATTGCACTAGAAAAACAAGGAAGGAGAATGATACTTTTTCTTTGTTTGTTGTTTGTGAGTTAGTCATTATTATTATGTGAATTTTTGCAGGAAGTGCTCTACCAAGTATCATGGATGACATTCTAATTCACTTAAGAAAATGATTAAGTCTTGTCTCTTTACACAAGAAATGCTCAAGACATCTCAGTTTAATTGTACCTTGATGCTTGTGTTCGCTTGAAATATCAAAAATCATGAAAGAAATACTCAGGTCATCATTGGTCTATCTCATATCATTGATGCTTGTATTCGCTTTCAACATTTTTAAAGCTCAGTGATGATACAAAGAAAAATCAAAAGATTGTTGAAATGACACTTAGATTTGCATGGTAAAGTAGATTTGCATGATAAAATAGATTGCATCCATATTAGTCTTGCATATGCATTTATAGATTGTTTCAAAGCTACCAATTTCAATCTCAAAAGCTACACGTATTCCCTCTCTACATCATATCACTATCTCTTCAATATTTCTTAGGATATCATCTCTTTCTTAATCATTTTCTTTCATCTCAATCATCTCAAATTCCATCCAATCTTAATCTATTAAGTCTAGCACAAATCATTTAATCACATCCTTGGTTTTGTTCCCAACCTTGTTACAAGCCTTTATCCAATCATCATCATCATCATCGGGATGTATCCTTCCCTATCCTTTTGTGTTGTTTTGGGGTGTATCCTTCCCTCATCAACAACACTCTTATCATCATCATCATCATCAATCAATCTTGGCTTGCAACTTAACTAGAGCAACATCACGTTTATCCTTGAATCCATTTGTGCTTACTTACTTTTCATCGTCTCCTTTCATTATCTCTTCCTCATCCCATCCCCTATTCTATTCATCATTTTGCATCATCAAGTCCTAGTACATTAATTAATCTTATACTGGGGCATATCAATCAATCAGTGAAGTCAAATCACAAATCAACAATCTTATCAAATCAATCAACATCAATCAATAAGTCTATCAATCAATCAAATCTAATCAGCTTTGTTCAAATATTGTGATCATCAATCTATCATTCAACTTCACCTATCATGAGGTTAATCATTCAATCAATCAATCATTGAACCTCATCTATCATGAGGTTAATCATTCAATCAATCAATCATTGAACCTCGCCTATCATGAGGTTAATCAATCATCAATCTATCATTGATCCTCACCTATCATGAGGTCAATTATCAATCAATCTATCATTGAATCTCACCTATCATGAGATCAATAATCTTCTAATCTATTAGGATCAACAACCAGCTGACGTGATCATCAATCATCATCATAATCAACTGGAGGAATCAATATTTCTTTATCGGGAGATAAATCGTTTCTCTATCATCAAATCATCATCAAATCCAAAATTCATCAATTTATCTCTCGAGGGGGCATATATCATTATCATTTCGAAATTCAATAACTGGGGCAAATCTGGGGCATATTTTAAACTTTTCATCAATACTGGCAGCTGCAGCAAAATCATTCTTTGAAGCAATGTGTAAACCCATCACTTCAAAGAGGGGCAAAATGTAGACACCTAAAAATGGTCTGGAGAACCTAATTAATTAAATACGACTTATTTGATTAATTAATCTTAAATTCATCTACTTAGCAAATAAATAGAAATATTTATTTATATTAAGTTCATTATTAATTCTTCTATTTTATCATATTATTTCTCTCTTAATTAAATAAACAAAATTAAAAACTTTGTTTTATTTAATTATTATCATTTTTATCATATTATTTCTCTCTTAATTAAATAAACAAAATTAAATACTTTGTTTTATTTAATTATTATCATTATTATTTCTTCTATACTTTATCCATTAATTCCATCTTAAATTAAATACACAGCTTCAATAATTTGTGTTATTTAATTACCTTATCATGTTTCTTCTTAATTAAATAAAGATATCCTAGAATCTTTAATTTAATTATCATATTCTTTTTATTTTAATAAACAACTTCTATAGTTTGTTTTATTAAATTATTTATTCCTCTTTTGCTAAATTTAAATAAACCAAAAATATTTAAATAAATGCAAAAAAATCATTTAACTCTATTCACTCACCAATAAAATTAGATTTTTAAATCTAATTAATTCAACTGTCATTCACGGGAAGAGCTTCGGGGACAAACCTAAAGGAAATCCTCTCAATCTTCTTTCCTCTCATCTTTCCTGGTGTTTTCATGGGGAGAAACAATCCTCCATGATCAGCTCCACCTTCTCATCTCATACCATTCAATTCTCCAAATTGAATCTCAACCTCTGCTGTGTTTTCCCTTCACAAATGAGTGCCGTGAAAGCTATAAATATAGGTCTTTGGCTACAAGAAAAGGATCCTAATTTGTGCAATCTTACTCTGTAGGTATTCCAGGCAATCAAGCATTCAAGCATTCATCCAGCATTCATCAAGCATTCAACATTTACAATTATGGCTGCCATTACAATATATTTGCATATTTAAATCATATAGAAATAGAATTAGCTTAAATCTCATTCTCTAAGTGTCATTTTAGCAATCAATTAGCTTCTAAAATCTGAGAGCAAGTTGATTAAAGAAATCTTTAGAGTTAGAGAGCAATAGGATAGATTTCTGAAGATTCTTAGTTTAGATTAGCTTAAATTTCTTGAATCTTAGATACAATGTCTTATTTAGAAGTGTAGATGCATTTTAGTTTGTTTTACTCATTCTTACACTTCCAGTGGTTGTCATTGATGTCAACACTATTGGCATTAATTTCTTTAAGGCTGTATATGTCGAGGATATTGAGAAAATTGTAATAAAATAAGTTGTAGGTTATCAGTGATGCAGTGAAGTTTAGTATGTTGGATAACTCTGTATATTGATGATCAGAGGTTGTGGATCAAAGGGTTTGTTGTTGAGTATATCTAGTTTATCCATGTTAAGTTTGAGAGATCACCATGAAGATTTGATCGAGTTATGAGTATCTGTGTTCTGACAATTTTTCGGTTGCTTCAGTTGGTGTTCAAGAAAGAAGATGATGTGATTTTAGTAACTTGAGTTGTTGTGGATGCTTCCCTAGTGATTCATGATAATCATGGATGTTTCTAGATTGTGCTCTATCTATGTTGCATGTTCGAATTGATCGTTGTGCTTGCGATCGTTGATTTTCTTTTGTGAGTTCATGTTTTTCATGTTCATGGCCGACAAGGTGATTGTAGCATGTTGTGGATCTTCGAGGAATAATTTTTGAAGGTGTTTCATGTTCGAGGATTTTTTTTTGGGTCCTCACTATGTTGTGGCCGACATTGGTTGGTATGCATTGAAAATTGTTTATTGATTTGAGTTGACAATTTGTACATGTTTTATTATTTTGTTGAAGCTGACATGTAGCAATGTAATCTCTTGTTGTAGATATATATAAGCGATTGTTTATTCCATTTGAAGAGATGTGTGCGAGTGTGTGTGAATAATGTGTGAATAATGTTCTAATCATTTGAAGGAAAAAGTAAAGTGTGAAGAAGAGTGAGCAAAGTTTATGTGCTTAACCGGAACTGTAATCAGGGATTAGCAAATGTTATTTTCTTAGTTCAAAATCTTGTGGATGTAATTTGAATGTTTCTATAAGACAACGTGTCTTCCTTTGGGTATCAAGCCTTGTTGTATGTGAGCAGTGAGCTCTAGGTAGTGTGCTTGAATGCATGTTCATTCCCCATTTTCTTCTTTACACTTTTAACAGGGTATAATCTTGTGGACTGACCTCTACTGTGGTTTTCCCCCTAACAGGGTTTCCATGTAAAAAATCTTGGTGTTATGTATGTTTCTGATGTGTTGATTATTTATGATTTCATGCTTATATATTAGATCTAAGAATAAGTTTAATAAGTTTAACTTCTATGACAATTGATTCAGCCCCCCTCAGTTGTCTGCCCTTGTGTTGCCAACAATTGGTATAAGAGTCTAGTTCCTTAGAAGAAGTTTAATAGCTTGAGGTGATCTAGGATGGTGACATATAAGAAGGATAGTTTGAGATTTGATGAAACAAATTATTCTCTATGGAAGAATTGAATGGAGTGTCATCTAAGATGCATTGGTGAACCCTACTAGAACATTACAAAGAATATGTATATCATCCCATAGAATGGTCCTTCTACTTCTGTTGAGATTAAGGATACTGAGTACAATATCAGGGCTAAGGAAGCATTGCTGAGTGCTTTGAATGATTCTGAGATGAAAAATGTAATGGATCTGAAGATTGCTCATGAGATTTGGAAGAAGTTGGAAACTTTGTATTAAGGTGATGCTCATGTGAAGATTGCTAAGCTACAAAGTCTAAAAGGGAAATATGAAATGTTGATAATGGGTGATGACGAGAACATTACTTCTTTTATGCAGAGAGTGAATGAACTTGTGTGTAGTATCATATGTGCTAGTGGAACATTGGAAGAACTAGAGATTGTTGCTAAAGTTCTCAAATCCTTTCCTACTACATACAAAGCCAAAGCTACTGCTATTGAGGAGATCCTAACTATGACAAATGTAACCAGATACATGTTGATTGGTAAGATTACTGCTTTTGAGTTAAGTAAGTTTGGTGATGCTCTTCCTAAGATAAAATCTGCATTCAAAGATACTATATCCTAAAAAGATAAGCAGAGATATGATCCAGGTGAAAGTTCTAGAAAAATGTTCAAGTATGAGGAGGAAATGAGAGAGATTGAAGAAGAAGAGAGAAAACTGGATGAGCTTGAAGCACTTATTGTCAAGAGGGAAGCCAGAGGAGAAGGTAAGTACAAAGGGAAATTTCCTATTAAATGTTTTTCTTGCAATAAGATAGGTCATTTTTCCTCAAGGTGTCTGGAGAGAGTTCCTAAGTCAAGACCTAACAAGCCTAGACTTCAAAGAAAGTGTTATTATGCTGATGATGAATGTGTGACAGATGATGAATCTTATAAAGGGAATGTAAGTGAGGATGAATGGGTATTTATTGCTATCAAGGAAAATGATCCAACCCCTAATGAATCTTCTATTTGCACAAATGTGGAGAAATCCCTAGTTGCTCGAGTTGAAGAGAAAGATGAATGGGTGATTGACAGTGGATGCTCTCATCATATGATAGGTGATAAAAGTAAGTTTGTGAGCTTGGAAAAGTATGATGGTGGTGTTGTAAGATTTGGTGATGAAAAAGCTGGTGTAATTTGTGGCAGAGGATCCATTTCTCTTGATGGTAAGCATAATACTAATGATGTTCTATATGTGTAAGGTTTGAAGCATAATCTCTCAAGTGTTGGACAAATGGTTGACAAGGGATACAATCTTCAATTCAAGAATGGAAAGTATAGAATATTGGTGAGCTTTGGAAATGTGATTGCATCTGGTTCAAAAACAAAAGGTAATATCTTTTGTAGACACTAAAATCTAGTCTAAGCCTGTGACTTCAATATTCTTCATAATTCGTATTTCCATGGTCATGATTAAATAATGTCAATTATTTAATTATTCTCTAAAGTTATTTATTCTTCTATTAATTAAATAATCTTAATTATTTAATTAGTCCACCTTAACATTTATTCTTCTATTAATCAAATAATCTTAATTATTTAATTAATTCACACTTTTCTTTATTCTATCTGATTAATTAAATAAATGCTTTTTATTTAATTATGTTACTAATCAACCTTATCCTTCTTGTCAAATCAAATGAATTCTTATTTAATTTACCCTTTATCATATGTCAACTATAATTAAATAAATCCTTTATTTATTTAATTATTCATTTAATCCCTTCGTCACTTAGTTAAATAAATCTTATTTATTTAATTATTCTTCAAATATCAAATCTTGAATTAAATGAATTATTTAATTCATAAATTCTATTTTAACGCATTCCTCTATATTTAGATAATTGTGTAAGTTATCTAAGTATTCACTTTGACTCAACTCAAGATCTATTTAAATTGGTTAGTTAACTTTTGATTTAGTGTCTGAGTGGATTTCATGAGTAATCTCTTTGTCATATCATTCAATCATCTAGTTCTAACTCAATTGTGTGTACATGCATATTAATTAAATATTCCTATTTAATTAATTAAATCTTGTGCATGCGTTTGAATAAGACATTGCTTTAATCCTATCTTTATCTTTATCATGCAGAGATAATTCTTTTGTTTTCGAATACCAAACTTGAAGATTAAATCATTTATTTAATCTTTATTTCTATTTTTAGTTTTATCACTCATGTCACTACTAACAGTTATCATAATGCATGTCTAATCCTTTGATCTCAACCATTCGTTGATCTTTCAATCCTAGCCTGTCATTCGAATGATCAATTTTCTATAAATTGATTTTTTTTTCATCATTTCGACCTCTCCCAAAATCTTGTAACTTTTGGAGAAATTATCTTAAATCTTCGATGTTTCGTTATTATTACAATCCTTAGGCTATGCTTGCACAATCATTAAAAATATGAGGGAAAGTACACTACAGAAGATGAAATGGAGAAGGGAAACAAAGGTTATCCATGGAGTTGCATCGATCTTTGGTGAGATTGTTTTATGTTTTATGACGATGAGGAATGAAAATCAAAGGGGGTGGTAACACTTCCTATTAGAATTGGTCCTACATTAATGGAGACAAAATTCTAGGTCCTGGATCTCACCCTTCCATACAACCTTCTACTAGGCAGACCATGGATTCATGCCATGAAGGCAGTACCTTCCACATATCATCAATGTCTCAAATTCCCTTACAATGGAATTGAAATAACAATAGATGGTGACCCAGATCCATTCCAATATTGCACCAATCTAAAAGAGATACCCCAAATTCAAGTTCTAGTAAATCAAGAGGCTTCATCATGCAATTCATCTCACTATGTCGATCTATCCACTCTCACTAGAACATTCACTTCACCTTCATTTCTTGCCACTCCTAGGGTTGCGATCCAAGACAAGGGTTGTGTAGAATATTACATGAAGACATCTTATTGTGCTAGCCATTTGATTCCTCCTAAGTCATATGGTTTACCTACACCAGATAGGAGACAATCTATGGTCACTATACACATTCCTCCCACAACAACTTTCTCTAAATGAGGAGAATTAAGCAAAGAAGCCGTAAATACAGAAGATGTCACCTCCTAGTTGTATTGAGAAGATAATGAAGAACCTCTCTCACTTGCTCACATTCCTATAGATCTATATGGAAAAGGTTTCACAATCATGCAAAGCAAAGGATATAATGGACATAGTGGCTTAGACTTGTGTCAAGATGGGAGAACTAAACCAATCTTTGTTTCTCAATGGACGAAAGGCTCAGGGCTTGGGTTTCAATCGATTCAAATTGACATTCCTAGTACCACATCACCCTTAATTGAGGAAGTAAGTGCTTCAGAAGATATTGAGACATCTCACAAGCCATCTGACCAACACTACTGTGACTCCCCCAACTCAAACGAATATGAGTGGGATTCCCTATCCTCCACCTCTTCCATGAACCTTGACAAGCTATTTGGAGAACTTGACTTAATGTTGAAATCCTCACCAAATCCATTGAATTCCTATCCACCAAAGAATATGACAAAGGAGGAATGGTTTAAACATTACTATTGGGAATCACTTGATCCTACCTCTTGGCAACTTGATACATCTAACCAAACCTTGGCATTAGGCCGACCTAAAAATCCACCTAGATCTAAGCAAAAGAGCAAAAATGACTTAGTACAAGACTTTTGTGACCATATGAACAACTCAGTCCTTACCTTGACTCTGTTAAACTTTGACAACTTTGATGATGACATGCCTTTAGTTTATCCCCAAATTATTGATTGGGACCAACAAGACACACCCATCTTAGACATTTTTGAGAATGACAAAGCAATTGTTGAGTTCCCAGGACTGAGAGAAGGAATACCTAGTGGTGATCACAAGGTTGGTTTTACCATTGAATTGGACAAAAAAGCATATTTTGGGGAATTTGTTCAACCCTCCAGTTGCAAAAATGAAAAAAAGATAAAAAAGACAAGTCTCTAGGTGAAAACCAAAAGGCACCTCTAGACAAGGAAAAAGCAAAAATAAAGGACACATTCGAAGGTGAAAACCTCTCTAAGGCACCTAAGGATGGAGGTTTGAACATTCTCCCCTTTGTAAAAGAAAGGTCACCCATGCTCATTGAAGAATCGATAGAAGTCAACATAGGAACATAAGAGAATCCTCAACTGGTTTATTTTGCAGCATCATTGACAAAAGAAGAGCAGCCGGAATTCAACAACTTCTTTACATAGAGACAAATAAATTTTGCCTGGTCATATGCAGACATGCCTAGGCTAGATCCTTAACTTGTTCTACATCACTTGCCATTACAACTAGGTGTAAAACTAGTGAAACAAAAATTGCACTCACAAATTGCTTTACTAGTTAAGGCAGAACTCAAGAAACTGTTAGACGTTGGTTTCATTAGATCAATCGACTATGCAGATTGGATTTCTAATCTTATACCAGCCACTAAACCAACAGGGGGCATCTGAATCTACATAGATTTTAGAGATATCAACAAAGCTTTCCCTAAGGATGACTTCCATTTTCCTAACATAGACATGATAGTGGACATGACAATAGGGTACAAGATGTCCCTTATGGATGGATTTTCATGGTATAATCAGATCAAAATTGCAACTAAAGACCAACCTAAAACAACTTTCACATGTCCTTGGGGAATGTATTGCTGGAATGTTATGCCCTTCAGAATCAAGAACACTAGAGCAACCTATTAGCATTCTATGACCACCATTTTTCATGATCTTGTACACACTCTTATGGAGGATTATGTTGATGACCTTATAGCTAAATCCAAGACAAGGGTAGAAAATTTACAGGTTTTAGACAAGATATTTCAAAGGCTAGAGAAGTATAAAGTGGGACTTAATCCCAAGAAATGTGTGTTTGGGGTACAATCAGGAAAGCTTTTATGGTATATCATTTCCAGACGAGGCATTGAAGTGGACCTAGCCAAGGTAAAAACAATCATAGACATGCCTCCACCAACTAATCTTAGTCAGCTAAGGACATTACAAGGGATACTGCAATCCATTAGAAGATTTATAGTGCAGTTAGCATATAAGACACATCCTTTTCAACATTTACTTAAGAAAGGGGTACCCTTTGCATGGACAATTAGGTGAGAAGAGGCTTTTCAACTGATCAAAGAATATCTACTCACACCACCATTCTTAATGCCACCTATTGAAGGATGACCATTGATTCTTTATATTTTAGCAACCCATTCTTCACTCAAAGCATTGCTTGCACAAAATGACGATGAGGGTCATGAAAGGGAAATATACTATATCAGTCAGACTTTGGTAGGTTATGAGCTCAACTATAGTACCATTGAATGTGCCTATCTTGTAGTAGTATTTGCTACTCAAAAACTTAGGCACTATATGCTAAACCATCAAACAATGTTGATTACCAAGATAGATCCTCTGAAATATCTTCTTAGCAAAGAAACATTAACAGGGTGACTGGACAAATGGGTTATGATACTTAGTGAGTATGGTATCCAATACGTAGAGAGAAAGGATATTAAAGGACAAGTCATTGCTGATCAGTTAGTTGACACACCAATACAAGTAGATCACCCATTAGTTGCAAACTTTCCTAATGAGTTTATATTCACAATTGACACAAACTCAACATGGAAACTATACTTTGATGGCTCACATACAAATCATGGCTCAGGGGCTAGTATACTATTTATCACACCATAGGGTGATTCCTTCCCCAAGTCATTCAGGATTGCATTTCCATGTACCATCAACATAGCAGAGTATGAAGCTCTAGTGATAGGGTTATGCATGGTAGTCAAGTGGAAAATTAAGAACCTATAGGTATATGGCAATTCTCAACTAGTAATCAGACAGGTAAATGACAATTATGAGACTAAGGATGAGAAGATCGCTCCATACAAATGCATGGAAGATAGTTTTAAGGAGTACTTTGACAAGGTCAAATTTGATCAGATACCCCATGTTCTAAATAGGGCAGCAAACGCTATGGTTACAATTGCATCACTTCTAGACATTCCTAGCAACATGCCTAAGTTTGAGTTCTTGGTAGAACAAATTTTGGTCCCGGCCTACAATATCCCAAATTCTGAGATGGTATGTGACATTGTTGGTCCTGATTCCCCATGGTACAAAGAAATCTATGACTACCTTCATGTCAAAATCATACCCACTAGCCTTTTGAAACAACCAATGTAGGACATTCATTCGTAAGTCAGCCAAATACACCATCGTCAGAGACACCCTATATAGACGTGCCTTAGATAATACCCTACTGAGATGTCTTGATTCCAATGAAGCACAAGAAACCTTGCATGGGGTGCATGAGGGTATATGTGGTTCCCATTCTAGCAGTCCTACCTTAGCTAAAAAAATTATGAGATTGGGTTACTATTGGCCTACCATGGAAAAAGACTCATATATCTTTGTAAAGAAATGCCACCAATGTCAGGTACATGGAGACTTGATACATGCACTAGCACAGGAGCTTTGTCCTATAATGTCACCATGGCCCTTCACCCAATGGGGACTCGAACTCATAGGTAAGATCCATCCCACATCATCTAATGGCCACAAGTTCATCATAATTTCCATTGAGTATTTTACGAAGTGGATTGAGGCTATTCCCATGACATACATTACTAGAACATATATCTCTAAGTTTAACCTAAACTATATCATTTGTCAGTATGGTGTTCCTTAGTCCATAATCATAGATAATGGCCGTCCTTTCAAGAACCAAGAAGTTTGCCATCTTTGTGATGAATTCCATATTCAACTTCATTTTTCCACTCCATACTACCCACAAGGTAATGACCAAGCAGAGGCATCTAACAAAACTATCATTAGAATCCTCAAAAAGATTGTCAATGATGCTGGCTATGATTGACATTTACAAATTAATCTTGCCTTATGGGCTTATTGCACAAGAATTTGTACTCCCATTGGCACCACTCCATATTCACTAATATTTGGTTATGAAGCCATTCTTCCTATTGAGGTCGATATTCCTTCCTTGAGGGTATCATTGAAAGGGAACATTGATGATGAAGAGTACCGAGTATCGAGACTCCATGAGCTAGAATTCCTAGATGAGCGAAGAAAAAATGCACTAGACCATCTCCAAGCATATCATAATTTCCTTCATTGTAGCTATAACAGGAAGGTGTTGAACAAAAACTTTGACATTGGTGACCTGGTCTTAATGGAGAACCCAAAGAATCAAGCAGACAGAGAGAAACTAGGAAAGTTTGAACCTAACTGGTTAGGACCTTATATTATTACAGAAGTTTTTGGATTAGGAGTGTATCAACTCTCCACTTCTGAAGGGGAACCATTGTCCTCACCAATAAATAGTCTTCATTTGAAGAAGTTCTATGCATAGCTTCTAAGAGCCTTGTCTTAATTAGAAAAAATACAAAAAAAAAAAAAGAAGTTACCTAGGTGAAAACCTGGAAAATTGGTGTCTTGGTAACATAAAAAAAATTAGAAAATCCAAAAAATAGTAAAGAGAAATAATTCGTCTAATAGTGAAAACCACTTTAGTGGCACTTTGGATAAGTACCATGGTGAAAACCTAGCAAACAAGCACCATGTGTAGTTGGCTTTGCTCCTTTGTCTACTATTATTCTAATCTAACATCCCTGTACATAGTCCACTTCCTTGTACATAGTCCTTATCCCTATAGATAGTCCACTTCCCTATACATACTGCCTATCCCTATACATATCACTTATATTTCCCATCCATCACTTGTACATACCATTCGTAATAAGTGGAAGTCTTTCCCATAACCTGGAACGATCGACACCTAGTGCATTTCATATCCCCCATTTTATCCTATTCATAATCAATTGGTCTTATACTCGACTGGGGAAAAACACTTGACATGCGTCATATTGGTTCTTACATTGGTTCTGCTGAAGACGTAAAACCATAGAAAAATTCAAAAACATCACAAAATGACCTGAGAAAACACAAAAACATCAAAAAACTTCAAAAAGACAAAAAAATCAAAACATGTCAAAAATCCAAAAATAGAGTCAGAGTCAGTTGCACTTGTCAGTCTTTGTCATTTGTCAAACTATGTTGCCTCTACGACTAGATGTAGGCAAGGCCATTTTCTGATGTGCCACGGAGGCATTAGGTCAGTTTGTATAAAATCATGATTCAATCAATTGTCTATATGACAAGGTCACTGGTTGTGTCGAACTACAAGGTCTCTGCGTGTATAACATAGGCAAGGCCATCAATCAATGAGCCCCAAAGGTCGCACTAGGTCAGTCTATTAGGGTTCGTCACGTTTACTATCACTCACATCTTCTCCTTGTAGTCAGTCTTGTTAGTCAAAGTCAAGTTGGACTACAAGGTATTTGCATGTATAACGTAGGCAAGGCCATCAATATATGATCCCCCAAGGCCACACTAGGTTAGTCCTTTAGGGTTCGTCATCACACATAGTCAACTATCGGCACATCATATCGAGTCATGCACCAACAAGATCAACAAGTCAACAATTTCATCAAGTCAAATCAAGCAACAACCAAAATAGATCAACTTATGTCTGCTACAGGATGTGTCCTTGGAAACATACATCATCAAAACAATCAACCTGTCTCTTATTTAGGACGATTCCTTCTTGAATTCAGATATCAACAAAATAATCTGTCTTATACAGGATGAGTCCTTCCTACATATCGACATTGTCAAACAATCAACATAGCCTTACATAGGTTATCACATCAACGACATCAAACTCAATGTCTTATACAATACGTGTCTTTCTGAAACCAGGCTTTGTCATGCCTTATACAAATAGTCATAACATCAAAATCAGACTCAAAGTCTTATCCGGTATGTGTATCTCCTGAAATCAAGCTCTATCAATCAATCCTTTTATTAATCAAAACAATCAAACAAACAAGATCAAGTTTTGGCAAATATTTTACTAGCTTTTTGACTTTATGGCTTATTTATCTTATCATTTTATTTGACTTTATGATGGGAATTATGTTACTAGCTTTCTCAAGGATGTCCCATGAAGGATTTAGAGAAGCAACGATGTATCATAATTCTATTTTCTTTGACTGTTGTCTATTGACTGTCTTTTCATTTTATGATTGGAATCCTATTACTAGCTTTCTCAAGGATGTCCCATGAAAGATTTAGAGAAGCAACTATGTATCAAAATTCTATTTTCTTTGACTACTGTCTGTCAATTGTCTTTTAAATTTTATTTTGAGTCATGCTACTAGTTTCCTCAAGGATGTCCCATGAAGGATTTAGAAGAGTGATGATGTCTCATGACCCGTATTTTATTTTGTTTGTTGTTTGTGGTTTGTCTTGACAAAAAGACTGGGGAAATTGTTCCCTTAGTATGAGTTACGACAATCCTTGTCTACGACTGTCTGTTGTTAGCAAGTGGATGACCTTGCACACCTTGATCTATGTCATATCATGGTGTTTTTCTCCATTTGTATTAGTCCCACCCAATGATGATAAAGTGCAACACCTTTTGTGATACAGAAAAACAAAGAAGACTGCTAATACTAACACCAATCTCTTTCATCTCCTTTTCACACTAACATTTCTTCTTTTCTGTATCTTCACCACCATTATCTATTTCCCTCTATCCTTTTGTCCTTCATCTTCTAGTTCTCTCATCGATTTCGAGAGCACACTCATGTTCTTTGAACCTACATGTCCTCTCGAGGGGGCATACCACTACCTCCTCATCATCCTTCCTCAACCTACTTTGACTGGGGTATATTTTGATCGATTTTTCTTTGACACAACGTCGAAATGACATTGTATCAAAGAGGTGCAAATGTAGACACTGAAATATGGTCTAAACCTACAACTTTAATATTCTTCATAATTCATATTTCCATGGTCATGATTAAATAATGTCAATTATTTAATTATTCTCTAAAGTTATTTATTCTTCTATTAATTAAATAATCTTAATTATTTAATTAATTCACACTTTTATTTATTCTATCTGATTAATTAAATAAATCCTTTTTATTTAATTATGTCACTAATTAACCTTATCCTTCTTGTCAAATTAAATAAATTCTTATTTAATTTACCTTTTATCATATGTCAACTATAATTAAATAAATCCTTTATTTATTTAATTATTCATTTAATCCCTTCGTCACTTAGTTAAATAAATCTTATTTATTTAATTATTCTTCAAATATCAAATCTTGAATTAAATGAATTATTTAATTCATAAATTTTATTTTAATGCATTCCTCTATATTTAGATAATTGTGTAAGTTATCTAAGTATTCACTTTGACTCAACTCGAGATCTATTTAAATCAGTCAGTTAACTCTTGATTTAGTGTTTGAGTGGATTTCACGAGTAATCTCTTTGTCATATCATTCAATCATCTAGTTCTAACTCAATTGCATGTACATGCATATTAATTAAATATTCCTATTTAATTAATTAAATCTTGTGCACGCATTGGAATAGGACGTTGCTTTAATCCTATCTTTATCTTTGTCATGCAAAGATAATTCTTCTATTTTCGAATACCAAACTCAAAGATTAAATCATTTATTTAATCTTTATTTCTATTTTTAGTTTTATCACTCATGTCACTACTAACAATTATCATAATGCATGTCTAATCCTTTGATCTCAACCGTCCGTTGATCTTTCGATCCTAGCCTGTCATTCGAATGATCAATTTTCTATAAATTGATTTTTTTTTCATCATTTTGACCTCTCACAAAATCTTGTGACTTTTGGAGCAATTATCTTAAATCTTCGATGTTTCATTATTATCACAATCCTTAGGCTATGCTTGCACAATCATTGAAAATGTGAGGGAAATTACACTACAAAAGATGAAATGGAGAAGGACAACAAAGGTTATCCATGGAGTTGCATCGATCTTTGGTGAGATTGTTTTATGTTTTAGATTATTTCCTTTGTTCTTTGTTGTTTGAATTTATATTACATTAGAGCTTGATTGCATTGAGTGTGTGCTTTTAACCTTTCCACTGCATTTTCTAGATGTTACATCTTTCACCTAAATGCTACTAGTAAAAGTTGTCTGATTGCTCAAGTTGATGAAAGTTGGTTGTGGCATAGGAGAATGTGTCATGTAAACTTCGACAATATTATTAAGATAAGTTCTACTCAGGTTGTGAGAGATCTTCCTAATTTGATAAAACCTACTAATGCTATATGCAAGGAATGTCAATTAGGGAAGAAAACTAGAATTTCATTTTGGAGCAAACATCATTGTTCAAATGAAGTGTTGGAGCTTGTGCATACTAACTTATGTGGTCCTTCTAGAGTCAGAAGTTTACAAGGTTACAACTATTTCATGTTACTTATTGATGATTATTCTAGAATGATGTGGGTTAATTTCTTGAGGGAAAAATTTGAAGCTCTAGAGAAATTCAAGATCTTTAAGGCTATGGTTGAGACAAAGATAGGTCTAAAGATTAAATGTTTGAGATCAGATAGAGGTGGCGAATTCACTTCTAGTGAGTTTAATTCTTTTTGTGAAGAGCATGGGATAAAGAGACAATTATTTGCCTCGTGGGCCCCTCAACAAAATGGAGTTGTGGAAAGGAAGGATAGGACAATTGAAGAAGTTGCTAGGACTATGATGCTGGAAGGAAATGTTCCTCATATCTACTAGAGAGAAGCTATGAGTACTTCCTTTTACACTCTTAACCGGGTACAATTCAAAGGTGATACTGGTAAGACTCCTTATGAGCTATGGTATGGTCATAAGCCTACTTTTAGATACTTCAAAATCTTTGGGAGTAAATGCTTTATCAAAAGAGATGAAGATATAGGAAATTTTGATGCTAGAAGTGATGAAGGAATCTTTCTTGGTTATTATACTAAAAGAAAAGCCTACCAGTGCTACAAAAAGAGATTGAGGAAAGTAGTTGAAAGTGCTAATGTCAAGGTTGATGAAGACATAGTTAGACCATCCAAAACTTGTGGATATAATTCAGACGATTAGGATGACAGTTCAGATAAAGGAAAGAAAGTTAAAACTTCAAATCAAGTTCAGATCATTCTGGTGAATCAGGAAAATCAAGAGGAAGGAACTAGTGAAAGTGCAGAAGTGAGATCACAAGAGCCTGAAGTTCAAGAACATCCTAAAACTCCAAGGTATGTAAGACTAAATCATTCAGAAGATTAGATTATAGGTCATAAGAACAAAGGTGTTTTAACTAGGAGAATAATTGCAAAAGAATATTGTTTGATTTCAAAGACTGAGCCTAATAGTGTCAAAGAAGCATGCAAAGATGAACATTGGATGGAAGCAATGAAAGAAGAACTACTACAAATTGAGAAGAATGATACATGGATTCTTGTTCCTAGACCTAAGGACAAAATGTAATTGGAATTAAATGGGTCTTTAGAAAAAAATTGAATGAGAAAGGTGAAGTGGTTAGAAATAAAGAAAGACTGGTGTGTAAAGGATATTATCAGATGGAAGAGATTGAATTTGATGAAACTTTTGCTCCTGTTGCTAGGATTGAAGTTGTGAGACCATTTCTTGCTTATGCCACTTACAAAAACTTCAAGGTTTATCAGATGGATGTCAAGTCAACATTTCTAAATGGTGAATTGGAAGAAGTGTATGTTGGGTAACTTTATGGATTTCAATTGATTGATCAAGGAGATATGTTTTTTCGATTGAAGAAAGCACTGTATGGACTCAAGCAAGCCCCAAGAGCATGGATGCCAAATTGGACAAGTATTTGTTGAAGCTTGGATTTAACAAAGGTACTGCTGATAGTAATTTTTATGTCAAGATTAATCATGATAAAGATTTGATTGTTTTAGTCTTTGTTGATGATATCATTTTTGGAGGAGATGATAGTTTGTGCATGAATTTTGCTGATGAGATGTAAAGTAAGTTTGAGATGTCTTTGATTGGAGAGATGAAATTATTTTTGGGATTGCAAATTACTCAGCTAGATAAAGGGATCTTTATATCTCAGTCCAAGTATATGAAAGAATTGCTAAAGAAGTTTGGTATGGAAGATTCAAAGCTAGTTGGTACACTTATAGTGACCAGATGTAAGTTGAAACAAGATGATGATTCTCTGAAAGCAAATCAAACTAGATACAAATCCATGATTGGTGGATTTCTTTATTTGACTCAAACTAGACCTGATATCATGAATGTCGTATGCATTGTTGCAAGATTTCAAGATGATCCTAAGGAATCTCATGTGATAGTTGTGAAGAGGATTTTTAGATACTTGAAGGGGATAGTTGATTTTGGCCTGTGGTATCCTAAAGAGGATGTCCTTACTTTGAGTGCTTTTACTGATGCTGATTGGGCAAGAGATGTGAATGAAAAAAAAGTACTAGTGGTGGTGCATTTTTTCTTGGGAAAGAAGCCGATTTCATGGTTAAGTAAGAAGCAAAATGCCATTTCTTTGTCTACTATAGAGGAAGAATACATTGCTGCTACTAACAATTATACTCAAGTATTGTGGATGAAGAAGATGTTGAAAGATATCAGATTTGTGTATGATGAACCTATTGCTATATTCTGTGATAATTCAAGTGCAATTAAAATTTCTAAGAATCCAGTGCTACATTCAAAAACCAAACATATATCTATCAAGTTTCACTTTTTGAGAGAGAAGGTAAGCAAAAAGGAAGTCAGATTCGAGTATGTGCCTACTAAGTAACAAATTGCATATATCTTTACCAAGTCCTTGCCTAAGGATAATTTTGAGTATTTAAAAGTGAAGCTAGGGGTGATTACCCCTCCTAATCAGAACTAAGATGCATTGAATTGCATTAGTCCATGCATTTCATAGTCATATCTTGATCCAGATTAATGTTGTGGTGGTTACTAGTTAGGGGGAGTAGTCAAATGTTCAGAAATGTGGTTTACAGTTTGTGTGGAGAAAGATACACATTATCTTTGTCATATTGTGGTATGTTTCTGATATGTATCTTTGTCATTGATGTCCAAGGGGGAGAAGAGTCATGTGAAAGAGTTGAGGAGAAAAGAGTCAAAAGCTAAGGGGGAGAAAGTGCTAAGAGAAGCTGCGTTGATGGTGTTTTTCAAATCATGTGTTTCCATCAATGCCAAAGGGGTAGATTTTTAGATTTTGCTGATATGTGGTTGTCATTGATGTCAAAACTATTGGCATTAATGTCTTTAAGGCTGTATATGTCAAGGATATTGAGAAAATTGTAATAAACTAAGTTGTAGGTTATCAGTGATGTAGTGAAGTTTAGTATATTGGCTAACTCAGTATATTGATGATTAGAGGTTGTGGATTAAAGGGTTTTTTTTTTTAGTATATCTAGTATATCCACGTTAAGTTTTAGAGATCCGCATGAAGATTTGATCGAGTTATGAGTATCTATGTTGTGACAATTTTTTTGTTGCTTCGGTTGGTGTTCATGAAAGAAGATGATGTGATTCTAGTAACTTGAATTGCTGCAGATGCTTCTCTGGTGATTCATGATGCTCATGGATATTTCTAGATCATGCTCTATCTATGTTGCATGCCCACATTGATCATTGTGCTTGTGATTGGTGATTTTCTTTTGTGAGTTCATGTTTTTCATGTTCATGGCCAACAAGGTGATTGTAGCATGTTGTGGATCTTTGAGGAATAATTTTTGAAGGTGTTTCATGTTTGAGGATTTTATTTTAGGTCCTTACTATGTTGTGGCTGAAATTTGTTGGTGTGCATTGAAAATTGTTTATTGATTTGAGCCGATAGTTTGTACATGTTTTATTATTTTTTTGAAGCCGACATGTAGCGATGTAATCTCTTGTTGAAGATATACACAAGTGATTGTTTATTCCATTTGAAGAGATGTTCAAGAGTGTACAAATAATTTGTAAAGTGTTGTGTGTGAATTTTTTTCTAATCCTTCGAAGGCATAAGTAAAGTGTGAAGAAGAGTGAGCAAAGTTTATGTGCTTAACTGGAACTGTAATCAGGCATTAGTAGATTCTATTTTCTCAGTTCAAAATATTGTGGATGTAATACGAATGTTTTTGTAAGACAGTATGTCTTCCTTTGGGCAGTAAGACTTGTATTTGAGTAGTGAGCTCTAGGCAGTGTTCCTAAATGCATGTGCATTCCCCATTTTCTTCTTTATACTTTTAATAGGGTATAATCTTGTGGACTGACCTCCACCTTGGTTTTTCCCCTAACAAGGTTTCCACGTAAAAAAGCTTGGTGTTATGTGTGTTTCTGATGTGTTGATCATTTATTCTTTCATGCTTATATATCAGATCTGAGAATAAGTTTAATAAGTTTAACTTATGTGACAACTGATTCACCCCCCCTCTCAGTTGTTTTCCCTTGTGTTGCCAACAAGAAAAACTTGTATTGCAAGTGTGTTGTAATCACCATTGATTTGATAAAACATTGTGTAGGTTTTGGAGTGTGGGGTTTTTCTCCCGAAAGGGTTTTCCCCATGTATATATTGTGTTGTGGGAATTTATACTTGCATGTGATGTTATGGTATTAATATCTCTATTTTTCATCTCATATTTTAACTATCAAAGAATTAAAATTGTACATCTCTCCTCATTAGATCAGTGTTTCTAAATCCCTTGCTTCCTTTTAATTGGTATCAAAGCTTGATCACCTTTGATTCTAGTTTTTGGGTAGAGGGTTTTTTGTACTAATCTTCATTTGAGTGGGAGTCTATGTAGTGGGTTTGTAATCTTTGTTGTAGGAGAGAATTGTTATGGATCACCTAAATTCGTTTAATACATCTTGTTTCCTAGTTGTCCTCTATTGGTGTAAAGATGGAGGAGGAGGATCATTGTATAAAATTATTGTGTTTGTTACCAAATTTGTGGGACCACCTTGTTATGGCCATTGGAAGTACCACTAACACTTTCAAGATGGATGATGTGGTTGCATCTCTTTTGTCTGAGAAGATGCAAAGAAAATCCTCTAAATCGACTAAGGAGGCTCTTGTGATTCATGGTAGATCCAAGGAGAAAGGAAAGAAGAAGGATAAGAAGAAAGAAAACAAAGGAAGGTCTAAATACTATGGGAGATCTAAGTCTCCTAGAAATTATAAGACTCTATGTTGGAATTACAAAAAATTGGGTCATTTTTGCAAGAAATGTAAAGAGGAGAAAAAGAAGAAGAAAATTAATGATTATGATTCATACAAGTCATCTCAATATGATGGTGAAGCATTTTACATTGCATTGGAAATGCATGCATCTAAAGATGTGTGGCTAATTGAATTTATTGCGTCATTCCACATGACCTCAAATAGGGGTTGGTTTTTGAAGTATGAAGAGTTTGATGGTGGGAAGGTGTACTTGGGTGATGACTCTTATTTGAAGAATGTTCATCATGGAAGAGTTATGTTTTGATTCCCTAATGGTGGAGTGAGTGGAATAAATAGTGTGCTACATATCCTTGGTTTGGAACATAACCTATTATATGTAAGTAAATTGAATGATGTGGGTTTGCAAGTAGTTTTATTGAATGGATGATGTAAGATGATGATAGGAACTATGGTGTTGGCTAAGGGTATTCAAATTTGCATTTTGTTTTCACTTGATGTATGCACTATTTAGTGTAATAGTTCCTCTATTATAAATAAGAGAACTTCAAAGTCTTCATCCTCACTATCAAAACTAGTAGCAAATGGGATGATTGCATCTACTTCTAATGGTAATGCTTTCTGGGTACCCAGGGGTGCTCATTATTCTATGGAGATGAAACTTTTGAAAAAGAAAACTATGTTATGGCACCAAAGGCTTGGCCACATTGGTGAGAATAGTCTTAGAACCCTAGAAAATAAAAAACTTGTTGGGGGGATGAATGATTATAATCTTGAGTTCATTTTTGTGAATATTTCATTTATGGAAATGTAGAGAAGGGGCATTCATGGCTCATGAGTTCTCTTCATTCAGAGAGCCTCACAGACTGAACTACCCAAAACTACCTCAAGGAACAAAGCAAAAGTTCTAGAATCGAAAAGAGTAGATCAAAAGGGTTTTCTAGACAAAATGATGAGCTCTCGGCTGAAGGACATTAGCATGGAATATAAACAAGGACACAACATGCTATCATCCCAGAGGCACACTAGTGTCTCGTACGAACCAGGAACTAACTTTATCATAGAAAAACTACAAGATGACCACTGACAATTAGACTGCTAAGAACTTACAAAATATAGGAAAATAACAGAATGTAATAGGACTTAAGTAAAGAAAATAATAAATGATAAAGTAGAAGAGGATGATAAATAGAAGAAGCTCACAAAAAACCCAAGTAATAGAGCCTCTAGCAAATGAATGTATTTAATACCTGCATGCATAATATCTAGAAAAATTGTTGGGGCTGTATAGGGGTTTGCCTCAGTCAAACCCCAATTTTCATGTTCCCACCTCCATGAACAATTAAATAGATAGAGAGAAATAAAGTATGCAAATGCGATGTGATAAAAGAAAACCCCACTCGAGGAGGAGAACTTGTATCACAAAATGTGAGTGATAAAAGAAATCCCTGCTCGAGGAGGAAAACATGTATCACAAAGAAATAGGTAAGGGATATGGAGTCCCAGGATGCTCGCTAGCACAAGATAAGGAAGATGGAGCTGCAAGAGAAAAAGGAGTTGCAAAGAGCACTATAAGAGCTTGAGAGTGCTGTTGTAACAAACTATATGGAGTTGTGCAAGCAAGATCACAAGAGGAAAAGGTAGGAGCCAAAGTTGGAGAGAAGTTAGAGTGAAGCTAGAGATCAAATGAGTTGAAAAGACAACTTTTAAAGACATAAAAGAAACTTCTCGGGTGGTTACAAGGCATCCCAAGCCATTACCACCAAAAAACAAGCTGACAAGTGGCAAACATGCTTAGAGGTAGTCATTTGAACATTGAAACATCACAGGATGCTAGCGCAACACACAAACATTTGTGTAGCACGCTAGTGTCTGAACACATCATGCTAAAAAATGGCACAAATGGGAAAATCACAAGGTTCAAGGGTGTGGTGCACTAGTGTCTGAACACATCATGCTACAAAATGACATGAATAGGAAAAACAAAAGGTTCAATGCAAAGCTATCGCATGAAGGGTAGCTACTGAAAAGGGGCCACGAGCATCCTGAGAGGGGAAAAAGGCTAATGCAGGGGCTAAAATGAGCCTACACAAATGCTAAGGGAGTGGACACTAAAGTGAATGCAAGAATGTATGTGAAATTGTGAGGGGTGCAATTTTACAACATTACATTTTTCCCCCACTTTAGTGGGCATATGAAGCTACACTAATATGCACACTAAAGGAAATCTACTAAAATAAAATAACATCATAATGCCAAAAGGATATTGTAGAGGAAGAATATAACTCTTCAAACCAAGGGAGCATGCCCCCAGGATGAAGACCTACAAAACAAACACATTAGACAAGAAAGATCTACATAAGACAACAATGTTAGAACATAAAAAACCACTACATCACAAGGTTAGAATATAAAAACACACACATAAGCACACAACAAACTAAGGGATTTGAGTTAGCAAAGTGAAAGAGACCTCGATGTAAAGGGTTGTCTCAATACTATGCATCATCCCCAAATTAAAAATAATAAAACATAGAAGAATTCTAAAACAAAGAGAAGAATGTAAGGATCAGTCACTTCAAGAGAAGAATGCACCCAAAAGTCAAGGAAGAAACCAATTTTGAAGAGAGAAAGAGAATATAATCAAGATGAAGAAGATGTAGATGTTCAATCTAGTATATACAATTGGGAAGAGAAGAGAGAAGAGAAAGGCTCAATGAGAGAGAAAGAAGGAGGAATGAAAATTTGAAGAGAGATGGCTCCATAGGTACTCTCTCCTAAGGAGGTTTGAAAAAAAAGGACTCTGTAGCTTCACAGAACTATGAATTTTCACAAAGTACACCAAAGGCCCTCAAACCAACAATGGAAAAATCTCATAGGATGAAAGTGTCTCACAAGCCTGTAGACCTACAAGGAGGCAGCCCTGTGAAGTATGCACTTTACAGGCCCACAAACTTGCAAGAAGGCATCCCCCAAGATCTCTCACATGAAGGAAACCCAGATGAAAGCACCTTAGAGGCCCATAGAATTGCAAGGAGGAATCCCCCAAGATATCTTACATGGAGGAAACCCAAAGGAGGGGATTCCGCAGAGTCATATTGGAAAATGGCTTTATAGGCACACCTACAAATTGACATGTTTATCCACAGATAAAGCATGTCTAAAAAAAAAGTGGCCATGAAAAGAGTCAAGTGGATAGTCATGTAGACCATCAACAAATTGGAGGGATTTTGAAGGGGTCTCTTAGGAACCCTTCAAAAGAAAAGGGGTCCACACCAGGGATGTGTTGTTTGAAAGGCGAGATCTAGTCAAGCTTCCCCCAAGCTAAACACCATAGAATTCATTTGAGATAAAAACTTTCAAAGGGGTCCCTTGGGAACCCTTGAGAATAAAAATGGGTCCACTAGAGGGACGCTTCATTTGAAAGATATAGAGAAAAGAGGGGGTCCTTAAGAAGGATACACATCTCCTGAATAAGTTATCACTGCCCATAGCATACAGGGGAGGAGAACCATGCAAGATACTTAGAACATATAGGATAGAGGTAGACCTCAATATCACTTGTCATGTGAAGAAGAGATAGGTGCATCAACACATAAACGAGTGATGAAACCTAAATCAAGAAGTTGTATTTTATCCTTCAAGGACTTACATTCACTAGTGGAATGGCTAGGCACTCGATGGTATGCACATAAAGAATGTTTTGCTCTATCATGCTTATGAAGTTTCTTACATGTAGGAGAAGGAAGAGTAATCAAGTGGGATTTAAGAAGCCTCAAATCTTTCTCAGATAAAGAATGAGGAGCAAGGAGTAACCCTTTCTCTTATGGAGAAAAGTTTGTCTGCTCACAAGAAGAAGATAAGAAGATAGAGGAAAAAGGAGGATGGACCAATCCACAAGAATGAGGTTGAGTGGACATCATGTCAACATTCAACTGTGGTTTTTGTTCAAATTGTTCATTTGAGCAACCAAGCCCCAAATTATGCTTAAGGGGTATGAATTCTATAGGGACCCGAATGCCTTGTTCATTATGCCCATAACCATATTTAGATGCAAGCCTAAAGTCAAGGCCATAATTTTTTTGCAAATCTTGAGGAGGAGGATCTTCATAGAGAGCATTGTTCTAGCAATGGGGATTATGCTCCTCTATGGGATCACTATCAACCTTCTTGATGGGACTTCCAATATTATCCTCTTTAGCAGAAGCATAATTATCTTCCTTAGAAGGAGGATCAACACTAAGAACATTAAAATTATTGCTCACACAACCTCACGATATAGAAGAATAATCATCTTTGATAACGGGTGTGGATGATGCTATTAGAAGGCTTAAGTGGGTTGGGTTGACTTTATGTTCTCCATTGAAGAATTTTGTAAAGTCTAGAGAACCCCAATCATCACCAAGAAATGCATTTTCTTGAGAAGAGGTAGAAGGAGTAGACTTAATATTTCTTGCTTCAAAAGGATCTTCTTTAGGGACATCTATCTCGAGAGTATCCTTTGTAGTAGGTACTGCTAGAGTAAACATCGAAACATTGGAAGACACTGAAGGAATAAGAGTAGGCACAACCAAAACCTAACCGGAAACTACCATCTCACATAAGTGCATAGCCTCGGGGTCAACCTTAACTATGACTACTTGATTATTACAAATGAACTTAATAGATTTATGCAAGATAGATGGGATTGCACACATAGCATGAATCCACTATCTACCAAGAAGAAGGTTATATGGTAATTTTTCTGACATAACATATACAAGGGTAGGTACTGTGAGATGAGGATTGTCAGGGTGGGTCGATTACGCTTGATCAATGATGAATTGAAGTAAAATCTATCCACTAAACCTCAATCTACCAAACAAGATCATTCAAAATTAAAAGTTAAACTAAGCATTTACTGAAATTGAAAGTTACAAACTAAGAAAATAATTAAATTCCTATTTTAACCCATTTGAAACTTATCCTATTTTGGAATTGGTGTCGTGTTGATTTGAAACAATGACCCTTTCCCAATCTCATGATTAGTAAGCCTGTTTTAGTCAATTCTATGGAAGAGAATTGATGAAACCATTGTGATAAATGGATGAAATCCTATTTCATGCTAAATTAAACATGATGCAAGCTAAGTTACCATGATTTTATGCTAAAAGTGAACTAATTATGTAATTGCTAAGCTAATATAAGCTAATTCTCAGCTAAAAGATGGAAACACTAATTCATATACAAGCTAAGATGGATGCATGGAAACCATTAATGGATGATTTAAGCTATTATGCAATTAGAAATAAACTAAAACAAGATAAAAGTGAGTAAATTGTGAGTGTGGATGCAAGTGAATTCAACAACGTGACTTTGCAATTGAAAGATGGATGGATGAGTTTCAACAACATAAGTTTGCTCTGAAAGATGGATCCATTTGTCTCCAAATAGTGCTTTATTTATAGGAAATAAAATGATAAATGGAGGGTTGAGATCAAAATGATTAAGCAACAATCAAAGATGAAAGAGGTGAGAGGCATGGATCATGGATTCTCATCAATGGATGAGAATGCATGATGGGATTTAATCAAGGGCTCACATTTGCTTCAAACAAACACACTTTTGACTTGTTCGCATAGGTCAAAGGTGACTTGTTCAAAAGGTTAAAGGTTAAAACTTGCATTAGAAACTAAGTGAAAATATCCCTTTTTCAAATGATGGAGGAATAAGAATATTCCTTGGAATATTCATTTGGGTGAGGATAAAAGACATTTTGCAAATGAAAAGAAATTATTAATTGTGCAAAAAGGGGATAATGAATATTCCCCTTTTAGAGGAAAGTTAGTTTATTTACTAATTAAACAAGGTTTAATCATGCAATTAGGGGATTTGGAGGAATTAAAGTGATATTCATTAAATTAAATGATTTAATGAATGGGGGAGAGATGAAATAATATTTAATTAAATAACTCAGGGTTATTTAATTAAATAAGATGACTTGGAGAATTAAATTAAATATTTTGATTTATTTAATTTAATGAGATGAAATGTTAGTGTGAAGGGGAAATTGATTAACCTAAATTGATGAATTAGGTTAATGGATGAAAATGATGCAATTAATTAATTAGCTAGGCTAATTTGATTAATTAAGTGAAAAGAGGATGGGTTTAAAGAGGAAATGATGTTAATAAGCTTGTTTTGAGTGTATGATATCGTGTAGGACATTTTTTAGTGTCTACATTTTGCCCCTCTTTGAAGTAATGTACTCGTTGCATTGGTTCAAAGATTGATGCTAATTTCGATGTTGATTTTGATGCTAATGATGATGCAAAAATGGATATCAATGATCTCTTTGAGATGTTGATAGCCAAGCTAAAGTTGATTGATTGATTGATAACATTGTTGAGGATTCAAAACAATGCAAGGATTGTGTTGAATAACATGATGATTAATAGGGAATGATATATCCCAATAATGGCCGATTTGATAGATTTATCAAGATTTACTACCAAGGCTAGGAAAAAAATTCGTTAGATGATTTGACATCGATATGATCAAAAGATGGTTGGTTTCCCCCTCAAGAGATCAATCGAAGAATCAAGTGTTCCGATCGAGATCATGATAGGTGAAAATCAGACTTATGCTTGAAATTTTTGAAATTTTAGGTTGCTTTTGAAGCAAAGAGCTGCAAAGTTTCAGATTGTTGAGCTGAAGATGATATAGATGCCCCACTATGCCCCAAAAAAAGAGGGAATGTTGGTAAAGAGGATGAAAAATAGTTCCTAGAAAGCTCAAATGTTGATGTAGACAAATTTCATGATGTATAGATAGTCATCGGCTATGGGTAGCCTCATGTATATTTTGATGTAGATCACATAGATTTGATGCTTGGATATAAATGTTAGTAAAGATAAAAGAATAAGAAGAATAAGATGGATGAATTGACCATTGATTTCAATGATTTCTTCAAAAGATCCAACAAGTCCATGATCCATCGAGAATTTATTAGAGATGGTGACGAGACATGCAAATTGAGGATGAATGTAGGATGATGAGTTGCTCACACTTCAGGATTGGGATTTTCGTCATTCCTTATTGTTTGATATAACACACAAACACAATGCATCAAGGTATTAATAACCAAGATGACGTTGTATTGAGTGTAATGGAATTTGACTCAACAAATAGATAAGATAGTTCTTATTCACACCTTGACATATGGAAACCCTGTATGAATGCAAGTTGGAAGCTCAAAATATATTGGACCAAAGAATACACAATAGTCAACAACGTACCCTAAAAAACCTTCCCACACACAACTAAGCAAGTATGCACCAAGATTATTTTACAAGAGTACCCACAAGCACAACAAACGAAAGATAATGATTGATGCCCCATTCCTTTCTCTCTAAATCATTTTGATAGACATCATCGAGAGGTCCTCAGAATGGGTCAATAAAATAAATCATAAGAAAAGATCAAAGACAAACAGTCAGTGTTATCTATATCTCTTTCCTAGTTTAAGTTTAGCTATGGTGATGTCGTATACTGATGTCCATTGCAGGAAGGATATATCCTAGGACATGTTGATCAAAGGTTGTTTAATGTTAGGATGATAATTCTAAGATGAGTTGTTGATACAAACTTCACTGACACATTTACCTATGATTTAGACTTTAGATTTTGACAATTAGGTTCTCACTTTACGACTTGCTATACTTGTTTTCTATTTGTTTCACCAAAGGGTGAAGGTGATGACTGATTTATTATGGGTGAAGGTTTATTGCAGGTGAAAGTGAGATGGGATGGATGGGTTTTGGATTTTTCTAGAATATATCAATGTTTTTAGTATTTTCTAAATGTTTTGAGGTTGTTTTTTTGGGTCTTTTTAAAAGTTTATGCGAATGTTTATGTTTTATATTTTCTAAGGTTGTTTACGGTTTTTTGATATATTTAAGGTTTTTTAGGTCTTTTGAATATTTTATATTGTTTTTGTGTTTTTTCAATATTTTAAATGTTTTTTTATTTTTTGAATATTTGGATGTTTTTGTGTTTTCTTGAGTTTTCAAATGTTTTGAGATTTTATAAGATATCTGGATGTTTTTGTGTTTTCCATTTTCAAATGTTTTAAGATTTTCTAAGATATCTGGATGTTTTGTGTTTTTTCAGAATTTCCAAGTTTTGACTAAGAACCTAACCTAAAGAACTATCCTAGGGGCCTCAAGAACTGATCAAAGATAATCATTTCCTATGTTATACACGCAAAGACCACATAGTTCAATTGAATCGACCCATTAACAAGATGAGGATTTGAATAGGTGATGGAAAAGTCAGATTATTATGACGAACTCCTAAAGGATTGACCTAGGGTGTTTCAGGGGCACATCAATGATGGCCTTGCCTACGTTCAAGCTTAGAGATGATGTAGTTTGACAAAGGGAATCTATTTTTGTATTTTTGATGTTAAAACTTTTTAGGGTTTTTGATGTTTTCTAGATGTTTTAGATTTTTCCTTTATAAGTTTCCAAATGTTTTTGGATTTTAGCTATATAGGATTTTGCAAATGTTTTTGGATTTTTGAGATGATTGCTTTACAAATGTTTTTGGATTTTTCGATGAGATTTTGAGGCAAATGATACCTATATCACAATGTCGAGGTCACATTGTGAGATATAAGACATGGATCAAGAGTTATTTGAAAAAAAGAGTGCAATAACCTGCCCCCAGTGTTTAGCAATTATTCATAATGCAATGATAACCAAGAGAGGTAATGTATATGCAAATATTTTGACAAAGTTTGATCGTACTAGATATGGGCTATGGGACCTCACAAGATAAAATGGTAAAGATCCTGTCAAAAAATTTTCCATGGGTAGAGTTGAAGTATACGCCAAATCTTTGTCAAGATCAAGATAAAGTGGGATATTTGGATGAATTTGGATTGGATGGATGGAGGGAACATTGGATTTATCATGACAAGTATGGGATGCTTTTTTCTGAGAAGGATCATATAGACAATAAATTCTACTCATGATGCCTATTTTCTAGGTTTTCATCATGGTACTTGCCCAAACCACCACCATAGTGGTTTTCACTAGAGGATGATTTTTATTTTTTACTATTTTCTTGATTTTTTATTTATTTTGAACATTTTACCCTCATGTTGAACCACCTCATGGAATTGATGTAGAGGCCACTGTGATAATGTGCCAATGGTATCCTTCTTGAAGAAGTTGCTTTTCTAAGATACGAGCACTTGAATGCAACCTTGAAGAACTCTGATCTACCTTGTAGATACCAGAATTAACCTTGTCTATGTGTGCACATTGTGATAGAGTGCCTTTGGAATCCTTATGATGAAGAGTAGCTACCAACACATGGTCAATGTGAGAATTGGATATCATAGATGGAGCGTATGGTGTCATGCATGAAGGAATATGAGATCGATTAGTAGATGGTTTGGAACCTTTGACTCTCCAAACTTGGGAAGATGAGCAATGGTGCATGGGGATGGAGGTTTTCATGGAATTAGGACCAACCAGTAGATATACTTTGTTCCTTGCTTGAGAAGCCTACTTTTGTATTTGAGGACTCTTTTGATGGATACATTTCTCTTTTTTAATTTTTCGCATAGTTTCTTTGACTAATGGAGTTTTGGAGGGATAATTTTCTTTATTTTTCTTTGGTATCCATTTGTATTTGCTTTGTCCTTTTTGCTTTACTGCTTCATTTTATTTGATGATCTTCACCTTGGTTTGATAGGAATTCTTCTTTTTCCATGTATGAGATGATGGGTGAATGCCAACTCATGGTACAAATAGTTGTAGCATTGACAACAATTTCATCATAAGGATTCTTCGTGCCCCATATGTTGATGTTTGTTATAGACAATATTTCCCCTGATGTTGTGAAGGTATTACCAATACCTAATCCTTCACCCTGATAATGTACCTTCTGATCCATAGCCACTAAATATGACTTGTCATGAACACATGATATCGCTATGGGTTCCTTTTGTTCAGGAATATGAATTGTTTTCTCTGGTTCTATGACATCGTTATCTGTTGATACCACTTTAAAAGATGTTGATGCTAACTCAAAAGATGTTGATGATGCACAATCACTGCAAGAATCAATAATCTTGACTATTGCTTTCTCTAGAACTATTTTATTTGATTCTATGACATCATTATTTTTTGACACTATTTCAAAAGATGTTGGTACTAGTTCAAAAGATGTCGATGTTGCATAATTGCTATGAGAATCAATAATCTTGACTGCTGCTTTCTCTTGTCTGGGAATATCAAGAGTGGGAGACTCATGTTTTGGATGAAGAATTTCTATATGTACATCCAAAAGAAACATCTCAGGAGTGATATCAGGGACATCTTTGGAGTTTAAAATGGTTTGGAAGATGTCCCTTAGTTCTTTGTGAAACTATGGGAATAGGGGTTCTTGATCTTGACTCAATTCGCAATAACTTTCGTTATCCTCAAGAGCCTCCTCTTGACATGATCCCTAGGTGGATGATATATCATTGGTAAAATAATCTTCGCAACATTTTGTGGGTATGGGTGCAATAAGGGATATTTTTGGCTTGTTTGGAACTTCTTCAACATGCCCATCATTGAATCATATGTGGGGGAGATATCACAATCTGATATCCACTTGATGTCATTATTATATAAAGTAGTGCTAAACACTGTTGATGGGTTTGGAATTTGTTTAAAAATATTATCTTGATACATATCTGATTCCTCATAAATAGTGTAAACATGTCCCAATGTGGTATCCTAGGTATTATTTGAAGTTGATGACTTTGTTGAATCTTTTGTTTTTCCATGATCATGCATAGGGTTTGTGTAAATTTCTAGATTTTCATTCCTAGATTTTTGATCAACCTTAATGTCTCTTTGTTCAATAAGATCCTCGATTAGATGTTTGAGCCTAAAAAAAATTGTGTGTTATGAACTTTATACCATTGAAATCCAAAAAATTGATCTTCTCTATAGCTACGAGGTTTGATTTGTGGTTCTTGATAGTTTGAGAAATCTAGGAGTGTGATAAGGTTAGACTGTATCAACCTCTTCAACACCTCTTCCATAGATTCCCCTAAGGGAGTGAATTGTCACTTATGAGCATTGTTTGTTCTCTATTTTCCACATTGAGTGTTTGCATTATTGATTGTTTGATTGTTTGACGATGATGTGTATGGTTGTTTTATATTCATGGTTTGGGTTTTTTCTTGTCTAGGAGCAGTTAAGACCACCTTTGCATCAACAACACTATCACTAGCAACATTTTTGTTCTTGGCCCAATAGCATGGCTTATCATTAAAACTAGTGGATGGGTGGTTGTCTCTATACACTTGTGTGTTTCCCTGTGAGATTAGGGCTCTCTTGATGTTAAGGGCTCTAGGGACAAGCTTTTCATAAGATGTGATGCACTAAATTTTCAATTGGAATGATAGATCTGGATCTAGATTTACTATGATATTTCCATTTATTGTTCATTGGAAAGTGGCCACTTGCTTTTACTAGCTCTTCATCTCCATCGTTGTAAGAAATTAGTGAAAGATTCCCCTTTGTTTTGTCTAAGAGTGTATAGTTATTTTAGACTTATGTCCATGTCAAGATTGAGGGAGAAGTGATCTATTAATTTTTCAATGATTTCTTGAAAATATTTGATATCGAGAGGCAGATGAGAAAACCAATCCATAGAAGGACTTGTTAAACTTCACGGGAAAATGCACATCAAATAGGAATCATTGTAGGAAACCTCCATAAACATGACATTAAAATCTTTGATATGGTCAACAGGACTACCTCTCCCTTTATATTTATCGAATTTGGGGATTTCAAAACCAGGAGGGAATGGTACCATTGCAATGTTCTAATCAAATGGATATGGAAACAAGTTTTGTGTATGGGGCTTCTTTTCCTTAACCAGTCGAAGGTCCTATATTTCTTATGATAGCACCTTGAATTGTGATGCTAGATCGTCTTGTGGGTTGGGTGGAGGAACATATGGTGGGATGAAAAATGAGTTGTATGATAAGGTGTTGTATGGGGTGTATAGTGGTGTAGGATAAGATGATGATGGTGTAGTCGTATATGTTCCTAATGTGTTCGGGTTGACAATGTTTTGTTGAGGGTTATAATAGAAACCTTGTTGTTGGGAATACTGTTGAGCTAGTAAGGCTTTCTATTGTTGTGCTTGTTGTTGTTTAGCTTGTTATTGCATGACTAAGGCAACTTGTTGGGATTCTTGTTGTAGTTGCACTACTAAGGCGACTTCTTGTTGTTTTTGTGCTGCTAAGGCCGCTTGTTGTTGTTGTTGCTGATGGATAGCTTGTTGATAAGCCTGTTGTTATTGTGTTGCTAAGGCTGCTTGTTGGGATTTTTGTTGTTGTGCTACTAAGGCTACTTGATGTTGTTGCTGCTGTTGGATTGCTTTCTAGTAAGCCTGTTGTGCTTGCTGTAAAGCTAAGTCATGTGCTTGCAATGTAGGATCAATCAGTGGTTGGGACATTTGTGATATAGTTTTGGGTGTTTATGTTTTGCATGGGTTGTGGGTTGTTGATGAGAGGTTGGGGGTTCCCTTGTTTCAACATTCCTCCACTAACTCATTTGATTGCAAAATCCAACAATTTTTTTTGACAAAAGATGGATAATTAGATGTATTATTGGGTACTAGTGATATTTAATGTGTAATTTTTATTTTTTTTTAATTTTATCCCCGACGTTCGTCAAAATTTTGACAAACCTATTTTTTCATCAAAATTGTGACAAAGAGCTTTCGTCAAAATTTTGATGAACATGTGAAGTCAAAATTGAGGCCGACATAAATAAAAAGTGAGCTCAACTATTTATTGAGACAACGTTTTGCTATACTTACAAATTTGCTCTGCTTGAAAATTTGCTATACTTACAATAGTTTGTGGAGAACTAAGGATGATTTTCTTGGGAAAAATAAAAAAAAATTCAAGAAGCTATCGCTAGGTTGAGGGTAGTCATTGTCCTTTCCCAAAATTCATTTGTGAAGTCAGATTTGTACTTCCAGGTTTGAAAATCATATTTTAAAGCAACATCTCATCATATTTTATTTTTAGACGTGCATTTTTAGAGTTGCATTTTTAGATTTTGTTGTGCAAGTTCAATATTATGATTTTAGGAGTCTAACTGTTGGAAATCATAGTAAAATAAAAATTTAATAATTTTTGGAATTAGCATTTTAAAGTGTTTTTTGAGGTCATTAACTTCAGATTATCTTCTCTCTTGTAGGGGTGGTTGCATGCCAATTTTTTTGGTGTAAAATATCAGAATTATTAGATTTTGTTACCTGTCTATGAATAAAAATTATTAGAGTGTGAGTTTGATATTTTTTGAAGATCTAAATATTCAAACTTGGTAAAGAAAAATAATGTTAGATAATATTAATCTAGAACAAAATGAATAGACATTTGATAGATTGTGGGCTAGATTGAAAAAAAGGGTGATGGGAAATGTTATTGTCCATGCAATAATTGCAAGGGCTTAAATACAAGATGACTTTTAATCACAACAACTGAGAAATATTGTAGGCAACATGGTCACGTTGAAGGGGGGCATGATTATCGTCCATTGGTAAGTTGTTCATTATATGTGTTTATATTGATTGAATTTTTAAATGTTTATATCATTTTAACATTTTATATATATATAAAATCACTTGATCATGATCATGGTTTATTTGTGTCTATCATTATTATAAAGGTGGGGCACCCTAGGGCAAATGATATGGATTATCAAGGCCTGGAGAATGTGTTTTTTCAAGTGGGCGAACATGGAGCTATGAATATTGAAGATGAAGTTAATGATCCTATGGAAGAAGATGATCATGTGCTAGAAAACACAGTTGAAGATGATGGTACAAATACACTGATCCATGACACATTTAGTGGCAGAACTGATCATGATGATCGAGATGACTTTGATGATGTTCATGATTTACCTGTACTTGAGAAGGCATACGAGCCCCTTTATGAGGGCTCCCAAACAACTCTTCTCTCTGCTGTATTGTTGCTATTGAACTTGAAGGTTATGAATGGTTTATCAAACATAGCAATCTCACATATGTTAAGGTATGTCATATATGTCATCTTTTTTCATCTATTTTAATTGTTGTTAGTTCATCACTAGTAAATAAAGGATGAAATATGTACCATTAATATTCTTTATATTAACAAATTATTTTTTGTTGTAAATTGATTGGTGAATTTTTGTTACCACCATCAAATATTTTACCTCGCTCATACCGAGATTTATTTGGCATTATGAAAGATATCGTAATGGAGTATCAAGCAATAGATGCATGTCCCAATGATCATATTATATATCATAAACAACATGAATTTGCAACAGAATGCCAAAAATGTCATATCAGTAGATATCAAATAGATCAACAAACAAAAAAGGTTCCTCACAAGCTTCTTCGTTATATTCCCATTGTTCCACGTATGCAACGATTATTTAGGTGTGAAAGCTTAGCACAATTTATGGATTACCATGCACAAAATAGAAGTGGAGATGACATTCTTTGAATGCCTGCAAATGGTTCTGCATTTAGGGACATGGAGGAAAAATGGCCACACTTTAAAGAAGAACCTCATAATATTAGGCTTTCATTGGCAGTGGACGGTGTCAATCCATTTGGAGAGTTGAGATCTATTTACTCAGTGTGGCCTGTTTTTATTATCAACAAAAACATTCCTCCATGGATGTCAATAAAGAGGGAGCACATAATGTTGTCAATGATTGTTCTGTATTTGTTTCTTTACATCAATTTCTTTTAACATAGTAGCATCTCATTTGTCTTATTTGTTGATAATGACTTATATTTTTTCTATCCAATAGTCATGTACATTAATTTATATATATTGCAGAAATGGTTATAATATCATGTATCGTTTATGTTCATTCAACTAGGTAAGTACCAAGTTAAA